>LWDY01000050.1:0-220000 GCA_001624995.1 Puccinia horiana | reverse complement strand
GGAACTGTATGTGATATGTAGCAAAGGTTTTACCTTAACACAGTCTGTTAGTTTAACTTTCAAGTGAGATGAAGTGATGGTTGTTGTAGCAATTCTTCCAACTTACAGCGCTAAAATACAACTAACTGCGAATTCAAGTAACTGTAACTTGATTTAGCTACCACTACACTAACAGCTCAATAGTTTTCAGAAAAATCCTGCAGTGTTACTTGGCCAAATTGCCTTGCTAAATTTAACTTTGTGTTAGCTTAGCTTGAAAAGCTAACACTTTTTGTAGCATAGCTGAACCACTGTTGTTTTTGTCCTAAGGATTTACCCATCCTAGGCCGAGCCTTTAACTGTGGACCTCCTTATTCAAACACCGCACTGGTTTAACCCCCTGCTCAGGTTGGGTTCACAAGGATGTGATTTATATTTTACAGTTCATTCTAATCTCTTTGTTGTTGGTGGTCCCTCCCTGGATCAGCAGAGAAATGTCCCCTTCCATCCCTCTGAGTCAGGTAAGCTTTATTTTAATTTATAAATTCCTTTCTTTCATTTTTTCTCCAAGTGTTGTAAAGAGAGAACTGACCCCTTCCATCTCTGTAAGCCAGTCATAAAAGCTCCCCTGTTTTTCCTCAGAATTTGCATAGGCTTGACAGCCCATCCATCTAAGATTAGTGAAAGGGATCCAAAACCTTACAATCAATGTTCCCAAGCAGTTTTCCCAAGGTTGTGACTTTGAATCTTGTTGATTATTTCAAATCATGTTGGGTAATTTGGCTTGATCCAGGATCTAATTAATGAATGGAACATTATTAGACTCAAGATTCTCATAATATAACTCCTGATATTATTACAAGAGGAAAATTTTTATGTTTGATCATCGCAAATTACATTTCAAACCCATCAATCAGTTGATTGTTCAACCTGATCCATCACTAACAAGTTTATACATTGATTTGATTTGCTTTCTGCTGTTGTGGCTATGATTATGAAAAGATTGATGTAGTAAGGAAATAATTCTGGGGACTTGAAAAGACTTATCATACACCCAGAGAAAAACTGTTTCAACTGGCAGCAGTTGACATGCAATAGTAGCTGAAATGAAGGCTACTATAGTCACTCGGAACTTAAATAGTCCCTCCCTCGCGCGGACTTACGCCTAATACATGAATTATGGCCTGAGGTCAGAGCACCCTTTGGCTGGTGGCCTCCTCATTTTTATTATACCTCTTTCATCTCAAAAGCAATCAACACAAAAATATTTTTCTGTGAAATTTCATGATTTTTCCTTCAATCCATCACCACTTCAAAAAAATTTCTCCCTTCCTTCCCTTTCAAATAATTTTCCAAAAATTGTGAAAACCTTTTATTTTTTATTTTTTTTGCACGCTGAAACCCATACGTCACCCTTGAGCAACAAGTTTGACATCTTGTCAATTTTTGTTCTTGATTCTTCATTTGGATGGATGCAATCGAGGTCGGCACATGTCTTTCCGAGGGAAATCATGGTTTTGACTCCCTCTTTGGATCAGGAGGAAAAAATACCGGATATGGGCCTTACATGCGTTCCACATAGTCAAAAAAAAAGAGAGGTAGGCATACATCTTGCAAATCAAGGAGAAAAAAAAACAAGTTCATGGGAGAAAAATTGAGGGAGAAAAAAAAAGGAAGCAAAAAAGTGGTCTCAAAACTGCTCGGACTTCACGCGAGGTTGAATGAATTAGGCATAAGTCCCTCCGGGACGGAGGCCCCCAGGGGAGACTCGGGGAGGAGGACTTAGTTAAGTTTGAGACTTATCCATCAGAAAACAAAAAAGTGAGAAGGCCAAATTCTTTGGACCATTCTAGCAGAACCCTATGTACTACCACCATGCCACCACACTTTTTGGAACATTCCAGTTTGAGCACTTGTCCAACAGGTAAATTTTTGCAGTGTGTGTTACTTACATTCCGAAATGGATTTTACTAAATTGAATCATTCTTAACAGTTACTTTTCACAATGAAATCTGAAATCTTCCGCAATTTCTTATGGCCAAAGCATAACTATATTCAAAAACCCTGCGGGAGAGGGTGTGCAACCAGTTTCCTTGAATGGAACTATGTCTCCAATCCTAAGCTGACAATCAGTGCTCAAAATGAGATCCAGATGTTTGCCATTCCAAACACACAAAGCCTTGGTGACGGCCATAGCATGATGTTCTCAAGAGATGAGGAAACATTAAACAACGGTTCAATCCAAATTTCTTGTTTGGAAGCCTCCGGGTAGGGTCTTGGGAGAGCGCCGGAGCGGGCTTCGCGCGGGGTGTCCGGGGCCCCCGCTGAAGAGGGCCTTGTTGACCACATCAATCAACTTTCAACTCTGCCAACATCGTCAGTGGAGATGGACTCACTCGAACCGAAATGTACAGGACTCAAGAAATCCTACGACGCCTGCTTCAACCGGTGGTTCGAGAAGTACTTGTCACTCACCGCCTCTTACGATTTGGGAAGTGATCGGAAGCGAGTCTTGGCTCAAAGCAAGGAGCAGTACGGCAAGGAATGTGGGCTGAAATGGCAACAATATCATTCATGTCTCAATGTATGTCAATCGTAATTTTCTTCTGCTTCCCTCTTTAATTGAACGTGTCAGATTCTGAGTGCATCTTGTGTTCCTGACCCTCCAGGAGGCACTCGAGTCACGCCAACTGAAGCCGCTTTTGGAAGCCGCCCGGAACGAGGACCCGTTAAACGAACCATCGAAATTGGAGAGTTCGACTCAGCAAAGCTGAGCTGACGCGGTCCGATTAGATCTGCGCCGTCATCGATTGTGAATCTCGCCGGTTTTTGGGCGCGGGAAAATACACGAGTGAACTTAGTGGTCGATTCATTGTGGGAAGGAAAGGGCCTTGTTCGTAGATCGGCGGGAGACAAGATGCAGGGTAGACTGGGAGAGGGACAAGATAAGAGGAAGTAAGGCCGCATATCGATGATGCCCGGTTCCGTTCGAGTCCTACCTGATGGAACAATAGGTAGCTTCGCGTTTGGCTCTCACCAGGCTGCATCACTTTGGGACCACACGATCTAATGGCAGCCCCGCATCTGTTCTAGTTGTTATTCTCGAGTTCTTCTAATCTAAACTGATGACGAGTCAGCTTGCTTTGTTCCTACTTTGGATATTTGCTGAACTGAATGCCAGAATGGGAAGAGTCTGATGCCTAAAGGCGGCGACATCTGGCCGCATAACTTTTTTGAGAGGTTGTTAACCATTCGCAAATGCAGTGATTGAGTACATAACCAAATGCGGAGAACAAAAGCCTTCCCGATGTTCTCAACCATCGTCGACTTCTGACTGATTAGCTGGGGAATTGTGCGTTCACAACAATATTTTCTACCTTGTTGTGAAATCGCCTTGTGCGCAGAAAGTCATTTAGCTGGTTTGAAGGCCTTCATGCGTCTCTTCGGCATGGGAAGCCGGCGGCACTCAAGCAGAGGCGGCCCGGCGCGCTGCCGGTGTCGCAAGGTGCTTCCGCCAAGAGGACCGGTTCTAAAAGCTCATAACGGCTTTCGGTATTTTTATCCTCAGTCAGCTGGCTCAACACGATCGACCTGCGCTTTTGTCGCGCAAGTCTTTTGCAGCACATTTCGCTCAAGGTGACCGTCGTCATGTTCATTTCAAAAAAGCACATCCGCTTCCTCAAATGTTGTGGAGGTGGGCTGACTACCTCAGCCAGGCAGTGATCTAGCCATCGCCTGCTTTCCTGACCTTCCTGACCGCTGTGATGCTCTGCTTTCAAAGGAACAGGATGATAGATATAAGAGCAGGGGATAAAGACCCCTGCCTTCTCCATCCACACCACCTCCCATCACTAGCTAGTGACAGATTAACAAACCCCCGCCTCAATAACCAGCAAAGCACTCCATCATCTGGCCCATTGCCCACGCCAGTCCCCACCCTGTCCCTTCCCCAAGAGCTGCAACCCTCGATAAACGTTGCGATGCTTGTCTCTGCTACACTGTTTCTAGCCCTACATCTCGTCTCTAGCTCCGGCGCTCTCGTGGCCCGTGCCGAGTCCAAGCCAACTCTTTCAGTCTACTACCCTGTAAGTTGGCGCTATTCATTTCCTTCCTTCTCAGGCAGAACCACTCTAACCACGTGCCTTTTGTCCATGTTCTTTCATTATGGAAAATTTTGTATCCAGGGCTACCACTCTACGTTGTTGCCACCAGAAAGTATTCCTTGGGAGCTTTACACTCATCTTGATTACTTTGTTGCCACCACTGGCAGTGAACGAAGTGATGACTTGAAGGTTGAAAACGAAGAAAACCTTAAAGCAGTCGTCGCTGGCGCCAAGGCCCATGGGGTTTCCATATCCCTAACTGTTGGTGGCTGGACAGGTAGTAAGTACTTCAGCAAATTGGTCGCCGACGAAGACAGCCGCAAAACTTTCGCGCAAACCTTCCAAAGGGCTGTCCAGAAGTACGGCTTCGATGGAATTGACGTCGACTGGGAGTACCCCAATGTTCCCGGAAATGATGGCAACATTCTCTTCAAAGATGACTCGGCCAACTACTTGAAATTCCTTCAGACCCTTCGCCAGGTCTTAGGTCCAAAGGCCCGGCTCTCTGCAGCTGTCTCAGTGCATGGTTTCATGGGGGCAGATGGAAATTATCTGACTGACCACAAGGCCTATGCCCAGGTCCTTGATTTTATCACCATCATGGCTTACGATCTCTACAGCCCTTCCTCATCCGAGTTTGCCGGTCCGAACGCCCGCCAGTTTGACACCTGCAATGACCCCAATACAAAATTCTGGGTGGACCAGGCTATCAAGACCTGGACTTCAACTGGCTTCCCTGCTTCCCAAATACTTTTGGGCCTCCCAGCCTACGGCTATCAGTTTACTATGTTCAATTCCGACCTGGTGGCCACCAACTTCTCTGGCCAGAGCAACCTCACCAGCTTGTATTTTTCCAAGTTTGACAAGACTGTTCAAACCCCCGGTCAACAGGCCGAAGCTGCCGGCCCCTCCGCATGTGGTGGTGAAGAAGATGGCCACACCTGGCTCTATAAAGATCTTGTCACCTGTGGCATGCTCAGAGCTGACGGAACACAAGGCCTCAAAGGCTTTACCCGTTACTACGATCACTGTTCAAGGACTGTAAGTACCTAATTCTTTGTTACTTTCGTCGCTGAACTTGGTAGCTGATTTCAATGTTCTTTTCAACCTACTCCAGCCTTTCCTCTTCAACCCATCCAGCAAAGCTTTCATTTCTTACGATGATCCCAGGTCCCTCGCACGAAAGACGCGTTATGCCAAATCACAGGGATTAGGTGGAGTCAATGTCTTCGACGCTACGGGAGATACCCAAGACAGGGTCCTTCTCAAGGTTATCCAATCTTCCCTCTAAGATCAAAGCTAATTTTAACAGTTCAATTATCTCAACACCCCTTAATTAATTTATCTTGTAGAACTCAAATAATCTCATGTATGCCAGCTGAATATTCCAAGTTGACCGGCTCGACTAACAAAATTGGCAATAAATAAACAACCCAATAAATAATCAAACCCCCTTATACTGCATTCCCTTCTGAAAACAAAGGTGGGAGTAACCCAAAACGACTAAGGAGACCCGCCGCTTTCCAACACCCAGGGTGTGTGATGATCATCACATCCGGCTTGTCACCCTGTTGTGTCTACATATTCTCAACATACCACTCAGTAACCTGTTGTGAGAGCAGGGTACTTTCCTTTTGCCATTGTTCGTCGCCGCAATTAATTAAATACCTTGATACAGCGCTGAGAACACGCGCCAGTTCCATGTCTGCTGAGCTCCACATCAATCCATACAATGAACGTCATAATCACCCGCTGCGAAATGTCCCGAAAAGCCAGTGCCAATAATGATTGTATACATTGTCTGTCGCGCTTGATTGCTTGTCTGGAAGGTCGTGATTATCTGCGTCTTCCCTGGAACAAGTTGCAGCCTTTGATCAGATTTGATCCGGGACATACACTGACCGCCAAACTGCCGATGAAACGGTCGATGTACCTCCTCTAACTGAGCTCTGAAGCCCACGTTGGAGCCCACGTGCTGTTGATTTTTTTTATCTTTCCTCCCCGGGCATCAAGCTTGCTTTGATTGTGACAGTGTGCCCTACGACTGGGGACTTCGGGAAAGCAAGCTACCCGCCGCAAGTGATTCCACCGGAATCACTTTCCATTGGACATTCACAGTAATCATGGAGGTGGTAGCCAGATGCGTCGACGCGTGTGGCAGGATGCAGTTTGTCCGATGGATATGTCACATCTAGGAAACAGCGCCTTCGGTACTTCAGTCTAGGGAGCCTCAAACAGCACAGCGAGTGGTTTGACAACCTTGTGGTTTGAGACGAATGCACAACCCAAACATCACCCGAAGTGGTTACATAGCAGTCCTCGGCACATCCACTCCGGTCAGTTCCGAAAAGTGCACACAAGGATTGGTTTCGTGACAGCACTTAGCGAAAACATTCGAGCCTGTCGAATTGATCTCAAGGGTTGTTTTAGCTGCTGTATGGCCTATGTGGGAGCATATACGTGGTTCACGGATTTGGTGATTCTTAACCTCTGAGCAATACGTACGGCCCCTCAATACTCCACGATAGCAAGAAAGACTTTGTGCTTGACACAATCCAGAAAAACTTAACTGTCCGAAAACGTGCCACCATCCTTGGCCCCACTAGAGTCGCCCCTCCCACCTCCAACAACATTAACTGCGAAGATGCACACCATGCCGACTTTAGAGCCCTCAGCCTCTCATCCAAGGGCACACCAAAGTAGATGCACAAAGATCAAACAAATCTTCACAACTCATTTGAGGTTCATCGGACCTGGCCTGGTGGCGTCGTAAGTACTTTTTACCTTGGCATTTGTGCACGGATTACACCTCCTTCCACTTCTTAGACCCCTCCTGCAGAGCATGCCAACGTAACTTTCGCTATATCGGTTGCTCCATTGTACTTAAGAGGAGATTACATCAAATTTCTACAGCTTCTCCATTATCCGCGCTTCCGCACAGAAGCGCGGACGGAGGAGTTTACTTTCACAATTCAAATGTTGATCGTGCTGATGAGCTGAACTAACTTTTACAGGGTGGCCTATTGTGATCCGGGAAATGTAAATTAATTTCACTTGAAGTTATATCAAAATCACAATCAGTCCTCGAAATTTTGTTCTTGATTCTACGATAACGATTTTGACTGTCGCTCGCAACTCAATCTTCTTTTCCGGAGAAAAAAAGTGGGCCACCGATTTAGGAGCAGGTTCCTCCCATGGTTACGCTCATCTCTTTGTCATTCTATCCGCCTCGGTGATGGCTAGTGTTTTGCAAGTCTTGGCCACTCGTCTAGGTTTTATAACTGGCAAAGGTGGGAATTGCGGCACTTGACTTTACCACAAATTTTCGTTTTCAATCCTCTTTCTTTCCCTGAATCACTTGCGTGTTCTTAGACTTGGCTCAACATTGCCGGGACAAGTTTTACGATCGACCAAACCGAAAGCTACTGTGGAGATGGGGGGTATTATATCCCCTTTACGTCTTGTGTGAAGGGGGAATAATGTAGATATTTTCGAGTTTTCCGTTGACGTCACTTGGGAACCGCATAACTGACTAATCTGCTGCCCCTTTTGCTTCTTGGACCTACGCTCCCGATGCCGAACGAAGCTTTACTGATTTGGCAGAACTGCTGGGCTCTGCCATAGCCCTACACATGTTAAGTAATGTGGCCCTGATGATCAAATTGCAACAATTGCTTACTAAATCAAGCAAAGGCAGAACGCAAACTGACCAACGACTTGACTTTTATTGTTCAGGCTGTTTCCTCGACTTCCGCTTTTTGCGGGGGTTTTGCTAACCTCGATGGATGTCTTCGTAGTCCTCGCTTTCTTCAGCTCATACCCGGATGTCTCGAATAAGAACCGCAAATCGCTACATTTTTTCGAGTTGTTTGTCTCGCTCCTTATCTTCATTGTCATAATCTTCTTCATCATATTGCTCGTCTCCGTCAAGCCTGAATGGAGTAAGACTTTTGAGGGATTTCTTCCCAATCGAAAAATGATCCTCAACGGTGGATTGTATGTTTCAGTCAGCCTCATCGGTTTGTCGCGCCCTTCTCTTCCAAAAGTCATGCCGAATCAGTCTCACTAACGATTTGAAATTACTCCAACACCCACTTATCTTTGTGGAATGAACTTCCTTTGCTTTGCAGGAGCAACAGTGATGCCACACTCCATCTTCTTGGGTGTGTTTCATCATGAGAACCTAACATGGAAAGATGAATGATAACTAACTACTAACTGCCGCAAAAAAAAAAGGATCTAAGGTGGCTATTCCTGAGCGCCTGCTTCCTATTCCTGTGCATCATGCAAATCCACTTCCTCAAAATTCTGAAAGCGTTCATATGGACGAAATGGACAAAACTTCAGTTCCTGAACATTTTATTGCGATTAACGATTCACCCGATATTGAGGGCCGAGGTGGACGAGAACACCAGATCTGCAACTTGGAAGCCACGGCGATCTCCGTGAAGCGTACCAAAAAGCATCTTGCACATGCCAGTTTTGACATTGTTGCTTCTCTGCTTACCCTAGCGTTGCGTGAGTCACAGGCAAAGCGCCGATCCCGCAAATTCTACCGATTGGAAAACTGCAATCCATTGGCTAATTTGACGCTTCAATTTTGTCGGCTGTAGCTGTCAATGCATCGATTTTGATCGTGGCATCCGCAACCTTCTACTACGGATCTGATCCCAGTGTCAAGAAAAACGAATCACTGGATCTTCAATCCGCTTACGATCTGCTTGGCAGTCAAGTTGGGACAATTGCAGGATATCTTTTCGCCATTGCTCTTCTGATCGCTGGACAAGCAGCTTCCATTACTGTCACACTGGCAGGTCAAATTGTTTCAGAAGGTTTTTTAAAGTGGCGCACGCGACCAGTAATTCGACGACTTGTTACAAGGATGATTGGAATTGTGCCATCTGCAGTCGTGGCAGGCGCTGCCGGCCTTCCAGGTGTTGATCACTTGTTGGTTGGGAGCCAAGTTGGTCTGAGTCTTGTGCTGCCGTAGGTTTCACATGGTTTCACTTCGGATAGCTCCACAACAAGCTAATACATCTTTCATTGTGCGATGTTGCAGGTTTGTTCTGGCTCCTCTTATTATCTTTACTTCCGATCCTGAGATCATGCGCGTCAAGGCTCACAAGACCGAGTTGGTGACAATCAAACCAACTAAAATCCGGCCCGATTTTGAAGTTACGGAGGGAATTGTGCATTATATTCAAGAAAATAACAAACAACCCATGAAAACAGTAAAATCCGCTTGCGGGAGTGACCCAACGGTGTCTTTTGCGAATGGGCGCATCGTAAAGGTCATAACTTGGTTGATCTTCGCCCTGTGTTCAGTCTCCAACATATATGCCATCGTGCAATTGGCTCAAGGTCAACAATGACACCCATTTAAACTGTCTCTTCATAACAATACCTCAAGACGAAGCGGTGCTGTCCAGTAGACTCATTTGGCTTCTCTCAATCTTGGGTCTTGTACACACTTGGGTGTATAATTTGTTGAAATCAATTCCAAAATGATTGAGCGGACCTGAGGTCCAATCTCTCACTAACCTACAGAATTCAGAGCAGTTGAACCCAAATAGAAATTCTTCGACTAGTCTGAAAAACACCCATTACGGTGACACGGCTCGGGGATGATTACAGTAAAAACAATCAGAAACATAAATGCCAAATCTCTAGCCTTCAAAATATTCCAAACATCAGTAATCTCTCAAATTAGGTGCCATATGTATGAACTCTGGCTAAAGTAACAAGATCAAATTAAGCCTGGACAACCTTGACCTAAATAATCAAAAAACGGTGCCTTATAAGATTTTTAACTAACTCACCTTGTCGCTGTTGCTGTAATCAGACCAATTCCATCATATCAAGAGAAAAAATATGCAATGCACAGCATACTGATCACAGATTATTATTATGGGGCAAAAGGTTTTGCCCAGAAAGGACTCTTCCCTAAGCATTTATGTAAATCTACTTGTCATCCGTAAGCAATATTTCCTGTCTTCATACAATAGACAAAGTTAACTATTGATTGAGATAAAGCTATAAACCATAAAAAGTGACAGCCTTATGAAAAAAATGAGGGTAGTCAACCAAATTTTATGAATTTCCAGATACAAGTCCTGCAGGAGAAGATGTTGACAGTTGCTGATTTTTTGTAATAATGATCCAAATGTGAAGTAGCTTGTAAATCATATAATATATTTTGTATCTAAAAAAAGGTATCCTTATCAAGAGAATGGCACTTCTGTTGATCCAAAAAATTGAATCCCAAAAAGTTAAAAATTAAAAATGTTCAAATCCTTAACCACTATGCAAAAAATTGTTGACAAGAAAGACTCTCAGGATTTTGCATCTCTTAAGAGAGAAAACCAAAATTCTCAAAACTACATCCCCATCCTGACTCTAAAACCGGGCATGTTTAAAAAAGAGAGATGTAGAGTCAACCAACCAGAGTATACATTGAAGACTTATCTCAAACTAATCTTTTGGGTGATACAAGAGAAACAGTGGTGGGCCACTACACTACACTATACTTTTTGGCAAAAAAAGCACAGTGTAGCGGCAGTTTTTTTTGCCCACCGTGGCGTAGTGTTAGTCGTATTTGTAGCGGCTTTGTGCTACGCTACAGCGACTGTAGCGGCAAAAAGCCGCTAACAGTGCTGTAGCGCAGAGTAGCGGGCCTGGGGCGTGTAGCATTAGGGCAATTCCGCTAACACTTGCCGGAAAATCCTGTAGCTTTAGCAGAAACTATGCTACCGCTACAGGTAGCGTAGCTGTCCCACCATTGAGAGAAACCTGTAGGAAATCACCCCCCCACCTCAAAAAAAACATCTACATAACTGGAATCGAATAAAAACTCAATGCTTCAACTACTGCCTTAATACTTTTTGGGAATTTGAAAAACAACTCCCAAAAATTCAACGAATGACTCCCATGGGAGTAGTTGGTCAAATTTTGAATTTTTTTTGGGAGTCATCGCTAAAATTTTGAAAAAATTGGACAAAAATTGAGTAAAAAGAAAAAAATTATAACTTTTGAGTGGCCAGTCCAAAAGGCCTAAAATTTTCAAATATAAAAATAGAGCCCCCCATGAGTCCTCTGAAAAGAATTCAATCCCATTGCACGCACACAAACCATTTGTGTGGTGTGGCCCAATTTCCAAATTTCCTACTTTAACCAATACAAAAAGGATTATAACTTTAAAACGTATGATCCAAATGGTCCAAAAAAATTACAATAATCATTCATGATATCATTGAATCTTTTGAAAAAATTGGTGCTCAATACCATTTCCCAAAAGCCTTTGGGAATTCTTCTTTTTTTTCATTTACATGGACAAAAAAAAATTGATTCCCAAAGGCTTTTGGAAAACGATGTTGAGCCACAGTTTTCTCACAAGATTCAATGGTCTCATGAATGATGACTGTAAAATTTTGAGACCATTTAGATCCTCCGTTTTCAAGTTATAATCCTCTTTGTATTGGTTAAAGTAGGAAATTTGGAAATTGGGCTACACCACACAAATGGTGTCTGTGCGTGAAATGGACTTGAATTTTTTTCAGATGACTAATGGGGGGCTCTATTTGTATATTTGAAATTTTTAGGCCTTTTGGACTTGCCACTCAAAAGTTATAATTTTTTTCTTTTTACTCAATTTTTTTGAAATTTTAGTGATGACTCCCAAAAAAATTTGAAATTTGACCAACGGCTCCCATGAAAGTTGTTCGTCAAATTTTTGGGAGCCATTTTTCGAAGTCCCTACTTATTATTTGACCAATATTTTCATTTTATTCTCACTAATTGTAGTGGTACTGAGCAAAAATTAGTGGTTTTCAAAGCTACATAAAAACATAAATCACAGGCTTTGCAGGCACCTGTCAAATCAAATTTTATGTATGATGAATTGACAGGTCCTTACCAAATTTTGGTGTTTTATATTGTAATGAATTTCCATACACTACAAACTCAAGCAATTTCACCTGCAAGAAAAATCAGATTAATGATGGGAAAAATGATACTTTTTCAAATATTCATACCACAAAAAAACAAACCTGCATTAATTTTGGTGATATTTCAGTGACATTTCATCAACATATTTGGGACATGTCCAACAATGTTTTCTGGTGATTCTGAAGCAAATTGGAAAAAAATAAATTTGTGACATATCTGTGACAGCTATGTGACATTTCTGTATCTTAGCTGTCACGCAGGTGTCACAGAAAAAAATTCCACATGGTCGGGAAGTTACCAGAAAACACCATTGGACATGTCACATGGATGTTGATGAGATGTCATAAAAGTTGCCAAAAGTACTGCGGGTTTGTTTTATTGCGGAAAGATATTTGAAAAAGTATGATTATTCCCATCAATAATTAGGTTTTTTTTGGGGGTGAAATTGGGAAAGTTTGTAGTGATAATGTTCCAGTTTATGTAGCTTTGAAACCCATAATTGTATTTATATCCAAGTACAAAAGTATGTAATGGAGTTAAAAAAAGGCTCCAAAAACATTCATTGGACTGATTTGTGAAGAATTCTAATGAAAGGCAAATTTCAAAATCCAGGGGGATCCAAAAACCCTTTGTTGAAAAATGATTGAGTTATATTTCTAGAGATCCATTCTGATCAGTAGATGTTACTATTTTCTTAGATGGACTTCACATTCATACACTTGATCAAGATATACACCAAGCCAAATTTCTCTGATAATCCCTGCGAACCTACAAAAGTCGTGATTCAATTTACACATTTGTGTGTTTTCTAGATGTATGTATATAAGGACGTGCTTCGTGCGGAGAAAGAGGAATGATAATGGAGCCAGCTATTTATGTATGTAGAGAGCTCGGAATCTTATCTAACATTACAAAAATTCCGAAAACAACAACATACAAACGAATCAAAGACACAAACGAAAATATAGATAAATGGTACAATGCGTATGCGTGTTTCTTTGTTTTGCTGTTCGACTGCGGTTTAAGTAGCAAGAGATCAATTGATTCGACTTCCACAAATTTCAATCCCTACCCTGGGCCAATTGTACAATAGCATAAACGTTGGCGACACAACAGATACAGAAAATGATAGAGACAACGATCTGGGTTGCGAGATTATTTTCGAATGTAGAATCATCAGCGGGGTTGGACGAGAGTGGGTCTTCATTGTGATTTCCACCTGATGGTTTGGTAGGGTGCATGAAGGTGGGTGAGCCGATCGGTGACGTCGAAGGGACCGCATGGTAATTGGGCATGGTCATCGTCTGCGGATCTGATGTGAAGATAATCAACGGCAGAACGACAAATCTAAGAAACAAATGAAATAAAACAAGTTTTAGTTCCCAGCTTAATTATTTCTGGGTTGATTACAAGGGTATAAGAAAAGAAGAAAGAGAAACGAACGGCAAGACCAAACTGAGTGCTACTTGACTCCCGACCAGGAGGTCGTCTACTCCTTTCGGTCCGACGGATGCTGCCACGATTGCAGAAGGGACGATTCCGATTAATCTAGTGACCAGTCTGCGGACGACTGGGCGGGTGCGCCATTCGATGAAGCCCTCAGAGACGATCTGGCCGGCCAAGGTGACGGTGATAGAAGCGGCTTGGCCAGCCACCAATAAGGCGATAGCAAAGACATATCCTGATCCGACGCCCACTCGACGTGTCAGTAGCTGATGAGCTGATGCTAGATCTGCTACCTGTGAGGGACCTTCCGAGCCACTATAATAGAATGCAGCTGCTGCGACAATGAGAATCGCTGCATTAATAGCTGTTATTGTTTGCGAAGGGAGGTGCCCGATCAGTCTAATGATAAACGAGAACCGAATATCTTTTGTTGATATATCAAGAAATTCAAATGACTTACGCAAAGCGAGAGTAAAAAGTGAGATAGCAACATCAAAACTGGCGTGGGCAAGATGAGCTTTACAATGCTCAATAGAAGTGACGTAGCCATTGATAGATGAAGTTTGCCGGCTAGCAGCATTCGCTAACTGTATGGGAGATAGACAACCGGACGGTTGGATGGGCGAAAGATTTGAAGACACTGCAGATACATGCGATCGGCCTAATTGTTCTTCTTTATCGTCAATAGGCGATGGTTTCAATCGATCCGAGATTGCCACCTTAGAACCTGTAGATTGATTCATGCCATTAGAAACTGGATCTTAGAACTGACATCGCGCGAAACACTGCTTGCCTAGAAATATCGAGTGAGGCATAACAGTTGCACCTGTTAAATATACACATGCCGATTAATCATTCCGCACAATGTGAATAGACTGACATCAATATCTACATCCAGGGAAGACTCACCAACTATACTGACGGCCAGATACAATCCGCCATTGACAATCATGGTGCGACTGGGTAGAAAGCCTTTGAATGTATCCCCCCAATCCGGTTGGACATTCACAATCAAAACGATGAAAGAGACTAGGACGATCAGAACGAGTATTGCGATGGAAAATTCAAATATGTGCATCGAACGCCGGTTGCGATTGCTGATTTCAGGATAAGAGTTGAAAAATGCTAGGACTATGAACACGTCAGTCGAGGTAAGCAAGACGCCAACCCAAAGTGGCAATCTTGGAATTAACCTGGTCCATAGTTGGTTATTTTTCAGTATTGCTCGGTTGTCGCAGTGTTTTCCTCCCAATCAAAAAGGAGAACTGAGACGAGAAAAGCCCTGCTAACATTTTCAGTGCAATGGCCGAACCGAGTAGCTCAGCTAAATCGGTAAATCTTTTGACAAAGTGCAAACAAAACGAGAAATTTCAGATGTGGCAAATTATTATGGACTATGCGAAGGGGACTTACATAATTCCAGCCTCACAGATGGCATATAGAGGATATAAACAAGCCCATCTCCATAACATCGTATGGGTTCGTCGATCATAGAATCTTGTCCTGCAGTGCTGAGCTAGGTCTGTCATGTCCGCCAAAGGATTTCATAATGGTGAGTTCACAATCGGATTTTTCCAGTGAAAAGAAATGGGTTTTCCTTTGGCTGACCTTTGCCGGTAATGTAGCCCAATCGTGTTGCCAGAACCTGCAAGACTATTGCCATTGCCGAGGCCGACAGAATCACGAATAGATGGGCATATCCGAATGTTGAACCAGCTTCTAAATCAGTCGCCCACTTGAGATATCAAAGATAGTTAACAAAACAATGTCAGGAAACAGACTCGATCAAAAATAAATCAAAAAGAGACTACGAGGGGGAGGTACTTACGTTCCCTGGATCACAATAGGCTACTCTACAGAATTGGCAAGAATATAAAAAAAAGACAACGTGTCACTATTTTTATTTATTTAACTATTATGTTTGCTGGTATACAATGTATGAACAACTGACGCAGCAACTATTCCAGGACCGACAAATTTGAGCTGATTGAGGAAGATCTTATTCGGTTTCCAGTCTCGTTTTCGTGTGGGTGGTAACCGAGCAGATGATGGTGAAGGGTTGGGATGTTCGGTTGGGTCTGATGAATGGATGATGGCCATCGGGATGCTGGTACAAATATGATATCGACTGGTTCTTCGTGGGAATTGTTTGGTGGTGTCCGCCTGGGCGCAGCCATTGGCTCTGGCCTAAGCCCATACCTGTATTAACCCATACTCACCCAGTTGGAACTTCGCCGGCAAAAGAAACCATCTTCAATTAAAACACTACTGTTCCAGAGTTGATTTGTTGGGTTATGAAACACCAAGAGAAGGGAAATGGATAAAGAATGAAAAGCTCTTATCCATACCATGCCTCAGAAAGAAAGATGCTCAGAAGCATTTTGAGCTTTGCAACCATCAAAGGTTTATCCCAAACTTCCAATTGCAGGTCTTCTGAGTTATTTAGTCAAAAACACAAAAAGAAGAATTCATTTCCAATCTGTGTGAACTATCACTTCAGATCTTCTGAAAAAAAAATTCATCAGTGCTCTGCAATCTTAGACTTAACTTCAAGATTACTAATAATAGGATTGTCCACATCACTATGTAGATTTAGCTTTGCCATGGCATTTATGTTTTAATAGGATGCTCCACATGTTGATAAAATCAACAAGATCTGATGTGGCTTTTTAATTCTCCAACAAAAACAAAAGGTCCCAAATCTAATTGCTGATATAAACTTTAAAAAAATGTCGTAATTCCCCATGTGAACCATCCTAACTAAACCTTGTGATCAAGCATACTATTGTCCAATCTTCACTGCCAGCATTATTAGCTGGGTTGATGGTAACTGGTTCCATACTTTAACAGGGATACAGTCAAGCCAGTTAAACTTGGTTTCATCTCAACCAATTGAATATAAATCCAAAGCCCTTGGATTTACATTCCATAGGTTGGAATCCAACCCAGCTTAACTGGGTGTAATGTATCCCAGTTTAACCCGGACAACCTCAACCCAGCTAATATATGATTCTGGAAGTGCGTGAAAAGCTTTTCATGAATACAATTGTGTCAGAATTCTGGACTCATCTGCTCTCAGCCTTCCTGTCCTGTTGACCAAGTGGTCTTTCCTGTCCTGTCCAGCTGTCTTGTCATTTTCTGTCTAGGCCCCCTTTGGATCTTGTCAAGGGGGCTCTCTAGTTGTGACTTCTTAATTCTTGCTCCTGACTTCTGAATTCAACCATCAAGTCTGAGCTCAACCAAATCAGACCGGTCCAGTCTTGCCCCCTTCAAGATAGTCCCTTCCCCCTCTTTGTTGCATTGAGCTGAAATCCTGACAAATTGGTCTGTTCAGGTTTCCACCTTGGAGAAAATCTACATTGCCAAGTGTTCAAGTTTTTTAATCTTATTGTGTGCCAAGTACTGATGGGAACACTGTAAACTGAGGGGAAAAAATAGGCCAAGTTCTCTGGGATTAACCTAAAGTGTGCTTGGTCTCTCATCAAGCCAGAATGGCACCTTCCCAACCCTCAATTGAAAAATAGCCAAGTTGGGCCCAAACTTGGCTTGGCCAAAGCCAAGCTAATATGTCATGCCCCCTTGTTCTCAAGGGTGGATTTTTGGTTGAAGATAATTAGATGAATACATACATATGATTAATAGACAAGGGTTAAAACTAGGTGCACTCGTAATCCATGAAAATTCAGTGAAACATATGTCTAGACTCTACTGTGAGTATACTCACTATTAACCTACTCTCATCAGACTCACTGAGCATCTCCCAAAATGTAATGATTGAACTTGGATCCAAAAATCTTCCCTATCAATAATCATAACTTTCCCCTTCTATCATCACCACTCTTCCCCCCTTCAACCACTCAACATTCTTAAGTTATCAGACTCAACCTCTGTTGTTGGAATTGATAGAATATGTGATTCATGCCCAACATGTGTGGCTGAGCTGTATCATTGTATCATCCAACAGTTACATGTAAGTCCAATGTGTGTTTAGCTCACACTACAGACAATTTGGTGTCACAACATGGTGCTGCAACGTCCTGTCGCAGCAGAATGTTGTGACATCGCCGTGACATCCAGATGGCCCGCTGGGCTTCCACAACATTTTGTTTTGACAGCGGTTTCGCAACATTCTGCTGCGGCAGGACGTCACAGCGGCCTGTTTTAATGCCAAATTGTCTGTAGTGTCAGTGGTATAAGAGCAGCTCTCATGAATGTAGAAGGTCGTGGGTTCAAATCCCACAACACACAATTCTTTCACTTCATTGAACATTTACATCTGTCACCGTGAAAACATTGAGGTGACATGCAGCTTACTCCATCAAGTATTAAAACCATACCCTAATCACAAAGTTGTCAAGCTCCCTGATCATAACAAAGGGACCATTGTTATTTAATGGGAGTAACTTTGGAGTACTACTGGAGTATCAGCATATGTTACTGAATTTCACCTCAAATTTTTTATGGTGTGGAAAAATCTCATCAACTAAAACAAGAAAACCCCAAGCAGTGGGACTGGCTCACCTACTTTCTGTACCTTCTGTCATACCACAGACTCAGCTTCACACTCAGGACTAAGGATCTCGCAGTTGGATCTTCCTTGCATTTGTCTAAGGATGCTTTTCGACCATGCTTTACAACCTCAGCAACTTACAAGCTTTTGGTTAATCCTTGGGTTGCATATGACATCACCTATGCACCCTCAGCAATCTTCAGTGATCTCTCAAAGTTACTTTCCAAACCTTTGAAGAATCAATAGCACGTTTTCTTTCCAGTTATGCGAACAAAAGCAAGACCAATAACCCTCTCACTGGTCCTCCTTTACTTTTGGCATTACTTCTTCATGTGCTTAACTTCCTTTTCCGTATTTGCCCATTCCCTCTTTGACCTTTTGAACTTTGACACACAGTCCTTGAACTTTGAACTTCAATTCCCTCACTCTCGCACCCATCACACTTACCCTTGCTTGGTCCTCCCGTCATGGACTTGCCTTGGTGTTGCTTGATCTCAGAAGCTATGACCTCCTTTTCATTTCTTCTGCTTTGACCCTATGACCTCACATCTTGTTCAAACCTATGTCATACCTTTGTAGCCTCACTTTTATTTACTATATAAGCTGTCTGCTTTCATGCTTTCCATCTTTCCTCATCAAAATAAGATTATACTTTTTAGCATAACTTGATTCCGCCTTCTTCGAGCCTTCTCATTGCGAACCCTTTCAGTGTTCTACTCAAAGTCCCTCTGAGCCCAAGTAACTCTTCTTCAAAACAAAGAAGATCTTCAAACAGTCAGTCCTCTTTTCCTTTCCTTCCTTCAAATAGTGCCCACCTGTCTCTTGTGCAAGATGCCATGTGACAGTATCTTATTTTGATCCAGCTTTACTTCCTTTAATTAAGTCGTAAATCCTCTTTTTCCCCTTTACTTCTTTTCATTCAAGATGTCCAACATTCCTTGCTCTCCAAATGGACAGTTCTACTCTTGACAGAGACTTGACCAGACCCCCAGCTCCAACATCAACCCTGGTCCTAAGTTCTGGACCTCCCCAATGTCAATGTCAACACTGGCCATGGCCGTTGCACCAAAATCTAGAACCCTCCTTCTTCCTGTGGTTCTCACAGCCAATCCGACCGCAATGACGAGGATAATGGAGATCGTCCGTATGATGAGGATGATGAGGACCTTGACACTCTTGGTCCCCAAAATGCTCCTAATCCCAAACCTCCTGCTAATACTTCGGCCCCTGTTACCAATGAATCCCTGGCCAAAGCCATCCAGCTTCACGCCACCATTGTGGGCAAAAATGCAGTTCCCCTTCCGGCAGAACCTGCCCCTTGACCCGCTTTTCGTACTCCGGAGATGAAGAAGCCTGACTCTTTTGACAGCGCCTCCCCGGCCAAGCTTCGCATCTTCCTGCAGCAATGTAAACTCATCTTCTTGAATGACCCTCGCACCTTCCCCAATGACCGTTCCCGCGCCATCTATGCCTCCTCTTATCTAACAGGCAAGGCATTTGACTGGGTTCAACCCTACCTGGTGGTTCTTGAAGACCTCTCCCCAGATTCCCTCATGAACTCTTGGGCTGTGTTTGAAGCTCAAATTGTCACCTTGTTTGGCGACCCCAATGAACTTTGAGCCACCGAGCATCGGCTCGACAACCTGTCGATGACGGAGTTGGACCATGCCTCAAACTACATTGCTAGGTTCGGGGCCCTCCAATCTCGTCTTCCAGGTTGGGGTGACCAACCTTTGATGTTTCATTTCTGCAAAGGCCTCCCTTCCCACATCCCCGACCTTCTCTCCCAGAACAATGCCAACTAGATCCTCAATCTCCGAGATCTCATCAATGTGACACTTCACATCGATGTGCGTTACCCCAAACGTCAGAAAGAAAGATGGACCGAAAACTCTCACCCTGCTCAACCAAAGAAAGACGGCTCTCACCAACTTTCGACCTCCAACAACTCTGGGAAACCTTCTTTGTTGGGTGAAATGTCACTGAAACCTTCCACAAATTTCCTTGCCTCAAACTGAATCTGAAATTGTCTCGACCAAAAACATCTTCTCAGAACAACTCCCGACTT
This sequence comes from Puccinia horiana, assembly GCA_001624995.1. Taxonomy (NCBI): domain Eukaryota; kingdom Fungi; phylum Basidiomycota; class Pucciniomycetes; order Pucciniales; family Pucciniaceae; genus Puccinia; species Puccinia horiana. Next base: position 199,950 of record LWDY01000050.1, on the reverse strand, counting down.
CATCAACCAAGATCAGTCGAACACATCTAAAGAACTCATTCAAACAACACAAATCAAGTCACTCGACCAACAGCCCAGTAAATCTTGTCCACTGACCAGTACACATACTCAGGGGGAGAGCAACAGTTTCTGTTTCAAATTATCTGTCCAAACACTCAGATTACAAACCAACAGTTATTACTACTACTGGTTTTCTCAAGTGTTTGCAATTCAAGACCTCTACATCTTACATTCTTCAAAACCCTACTCCTCTCTTTCAAAACTTCTCCTGAAGAGCAAGCTTCCCTCTGAACTCAACAAAATCTTGGAGGATGGACACCTTCAGTCTGGCAAGAAGGAAAGAAGGATGAAGAATGGTTTGTGCTTGTATTGTGGTGGTCCCCATGAGGTAGATGATTGTCCTAAGCATACCCGTCAGTCGGGAAAAGCTTGAGTAGTTGTTTGTCATACGACAGACTCAGCTTCACACTCAGCACTCAGGATCTTGCAGTTGGATCTTCCTTGCATTTACTAAGGATGCTCTTCTACCTACTTTACGACCTCAGCAACTTTCAAGCTTTTGGTTAATCCTTGGGTTGCATATCAAATCACATGTATATGCACCCTCAGAAATCTTCAGTGCTCTCTTCAAAGTTACTTTCCCAACCTTCGAAGATTCAATAGCACGTTGCTTTCCAGTTATGCGAACAAAAGCAAGACCAATAACCCTCTTACCAGTCTTCCTTGTTTCCGCATTACTTCCTCATGCACTTAAACTCCCTTTCCTCTTTGAACTTTCAAACTTCGACTCAGACAGTCCTCAAACTTTGAACTCCAATTCAATCTCTCTCGCACCCATCACACTTACCCCTGCTTGGTCCTTCAGTCATGGACTTGCCTTGGTTGCTTGATCTCAGAAGCTATGACCTTCCTCTCTCATTTCTTCTGCTTTGACCCTATGACCTCATCTCTTGTTTGAACCTATGACAATGTCATATCTTTGTAGCACAAGTTGCCTTTCCTACATAAGCTGTCTACTTCTATGCTTTCCATCTTTCCTCATCAAAATAAGATTATAGTTTTCAGCATTATATTGGTTCCGCCTTCTTTGAGCCTTGCCATTGTGAACCCTTTCAGTTTTCTACTTTAAGTCCCTCTGAGACTAGTAACTCTTCTTCGAAACTATCTCCTTTCCTTTCCTTCCTTCAAATAGTGCCCACCCATCTCTTCTACAAGACGCTGTGTGACATATGGGTTGCTTTTTGACAGCAAGGAATTTGGAGGTGCAACCCCTGCACCCGCAGACAATCCATGGACCTTTAATCAACCCCCTGTCTTGGTCCATTAGACGTCTGCAATGTTTGATGGGTTGTGTGTCAGACTCAAAGACTCAAAGACACATAAACAATACATGAGGCAGTTTTTTTCAGACCCAAGAATGATAGCATTTGTAATTTGTAAGGGGCTGTGTAATATCAAGAAGGGTGTTAGGTAAACTAATTCCATTTATTGTTCTTGGCATTTTTTTCCTGACAAAAATTGTCATATTGGATGTACTTAGTCAAAACAAATCAACAAATTCAATCATAGACTTAGGCTTTATTTGAGAGTGGCATTTGATAGATGTGATATTGTGCTTCCTGCATGACATCCTGGGTGACATCTGATCAAGTCCACCAAAATTGGATCAGATTTCACCAGAGTCCATAATATGCAGCTCCCAAACATGGCCTTAATGATATTTCTAGGTGAGGCATTAATATTCAATAGTCCTCCCAAAATAATTCATACAAAGTTCTTAACAATCTTGCATTCCACTTGGCCAGCCAAACAGAGCTTTAACATTTCTCAGGTGAATTATATCACAGGGCCATAATAAGGGGGTTTCACCACAAGATTCTGTCAGAAGTCTTTCTAAAAACAATTAAGTCCTCCTGTGTGGATGCTGCACACCTCAAACTCATTTATCTGGCTTATCAATTCCAGTGTAAAAAAAGCAAAGTTTTATTTATTTCCATTGGAAATTGTTTGATCAGAAATCATTGGCCCAATTACATACATACATACATAGCTGATTGCACAGCAACATGATCCTTTTCTGTTCTTGTATATAGAGTTGGACCAACAGGTAATACTCTTCCTCCCTGGTCTCAAGTGGGTAGCTGTCAATCTCCCTGTTGAGATGGACCATCTCATAGCTTTGAGCAAAAAACTCCATGAAAGAGCAGTCCTCTGCGCGGATCCTACCCCGGTGGGTGTAGGCCCACCTGGATTTGTGGTACCAAGCAATGAGCTTCTGTTGGGCTTCGTTGCCCTTGATGGCATGATCAGATCCAATTGGTGGATAAAAATCAATTGTAGGGCCAAACCTGCTGCCTTGGTTGACATTAGGATTTTCAACTGGAGGGGGTGAAGGTGTGGTAGTTGCCAGCTGCGACCTGTCCAATTTGACCGAGGTTGGAAAATCATCGGCTTCAGGAACGTGAAACTGAGGCTGGAACCGGCTGGTTGGTTCAGTCGATGACATTCTCGGGCTGACAGGTGGGGCTTTGATATGCTTGAATACACAACAGCGTGTTCCGACCTTATGTTGTGTGACTCCTGAGCCGGAGGTGATGGGAACTGTTTGCACCTCATACTTGGCCTTGGAGCCATCGGTTTCGGGGGATGTATGTTGGCCTATGAGCTGAACTACGTCCTTCATCAACTGCAAATCTGGTAGGAATTCGGATTGTTGGGTATTGTAATAAGTCACATCCACCGCCTCAGCAGATTTGGTCACGTTGCAACTGGCATCACTGGGGCTAGATGGCGACATTGATTGATCTAAATAAAAAAAAAGGCAGAGAAAAATAATGCTGGAAGGGCTTGGGACAGGAATGTGGCAGGGTAATGCAAGATAACAACTGTGCAATCCTGTCTTAAAGGATGGCACAGTCATCCCCATCTGTGCCAAAATTCTACTTTGGGGGTTGTTTCCCCAAGCTGGGGGTACACTCAGCATGATGACTGATTCCTTTCAGTCTGAGATGTGGGCCTATTGCAAGTCAACATGAGGCCCCACTCTGTAATGAGTGGTAGAAAGAGCACCGGCAACTGGCCTGTCAGTGGACTGACCACATTGGGGCATAACAGTTGTGGTCTGGTGGGCGGGGTCCAGTCTAGTTGGACACTGAATAAATTACTCTCTCGGTCATTCTGATTGCACAACAACCGCTTGTGGACCAACACCGTCAGGCTGCTGTACAAGGCAGTCGGCGAAACCACTTACTAGTGCTGACTGCTTACCGACTGACAGGATTTGCAGAAATTGCACCTGCATTGGAGATGGTCTAAATGCAAGGAAGATCCTTAGTGCTGAGTCTGTTTTATGACACTCTCCCTCAAAGGTGGACTTGGGTTGAGTTAGTAACACATCTGCCCAACCACACATATCATTTCATGGAAACATACCCTTCAATTTTGTCCAATCAATATCTCAACAACTCTGCTTTCTAGCAACTTATCCCTCATCCAAAGCAAATTAGTATCTAGACCTCTCAAAGAAGAATAAAAACTGACAGAAATTCTTTTTCCCCCCTTTTCTTTATGCAAATAAGGTAGTAAGGTTATCTAACGTATTTTATTTATTTCCGATCCATGGGTATCTTGCTTAATAATAAGGTATACTGAAATAGATCAGTAAATCTCAGAGAGAGAAGTAGAGAGAGAGTAAAGGATTTGAAGATACAAGAAAAACTTCAATAGCGGGAGGGGAACATTCCGCCATATTGGTTGATGCCCCTTTTTTAAAACCAACTCCAGCTAGGTATTTGTGACTCCAATCCAAAGGTACATGTAACTGGAACCATGAGACCATGAGACCATACTACTAGGAATCTCAGGAGTAGCTAAGGCTAAGTATTGAGTAGAGCTGAAAGAATGGGTTAGTGATAGAATGACGTGAGGGGAAGGGTCGTAGGACTTTAAGGGGAGGGGAGTGTTAAGGTTATGGTTACGTCCATGTTGAAAGGATCATCATCATCTGCCCAATCGTTTGGAGGATTACAGTCAACTCCCTATTAACCCATGCCCCTTGGTGGACCCATTTTACTATGGGTGAAGAGTGAAAGTCCCTATTAACCCATGGAATCATGGATAAATGGTGACACCCTATTAACCCATGAATTCCATGTCTTAATGATGATCACAGCCCTCTTAGCCCATGGTATACATGGGATAAGAGAGACTTTTCCCATTTTTTAGCAGACTGCTTGATCACATGCCACTTCACATGGCCACTTGAACAAAATCCTGAAATCCTTCCTAATTTTTGAATTCATTGATCAAGCTGCCTCCATTGTCAAGCCACTCAATCCTCTTTGTCACTACTAAGGGCCCCAGTCTTCATTTTAGAATTGAAATCTGTTTTCTTTCCTTCAGCCGCATCCTTCATTGCCTTAAACCTTGCTTCAAGGACATCAAGCAGTATCTTTTCAAATGAATTTTAAAACAAAAGGGTTTCAGATGCTCTGGAGGTGTTTGAGACACAAAACAAGATGTTTCCATTCCAAAACACACAATTAGGTGTTGGCTTTGGGTCCATTGTTTGTAAAATATTTTGAAGAAATTCAAGAAGTGATCAAGACAACAATGTCTTTTATGCTTCAATTTAGATGTACATATGCAAATATTAATTTAAATTAGTGGACAGAACTCATCTTAGCAAGGAAGGTAAAGCACAAAGCTTAGTTTGAGAAAAGAGGGAAGATAATTTGAACAAAAAAAAATCAATCTCAGTGTAAAAATGGGTTGAGAAAGGTTGAGAAGCCTGTGAAAATTTCTCTATTAACCCATGAAGATCCAGTTTTTTTTGTAAAAATGGTATGGGTTACTGGGCTAGAGAGACTTATGGGTTAAACCCAGTTTTCCCAGCCCACCAAATTTGTGGACCAATTTTTCCATGGGTTAAGAGAATCATGGGTTAACGAGTATATAGGGTAATAGGGAGTCGACTGTATAGGGCTTTTCCGGCCATTGACGTATAGCAGGTGCATGGATGCAGATCCCTCGGTTTTTGATTCCCTCCTTGATAGCTTTTTTGATTCGATGCCCCCAATCCAAATCCCATCGGGCTCCGGTGGGTACTCCGTCGAGTGGTCCTAGTCATTCAAACAACGATGATCATTTCCATGGTAAATCACTTATTCATGCTTTGTAAATTTAGGTACGCTCTGAATAATTTTTTCAAAAAACAAGAAAACGGACCACGGACATCGCAGTGACCATCAAGTGTTGAACATCTTAAGTTCGGTAGCCATCGGAAACTTCGATTATCATGGACGTCTCTCAAGGCTGTGATTGCCTCCAAGAAATTCCCAGAGATGCCTCGAAAATGGCATAATTTTAACTTCAAGAGTGTTGGTGGTAATAGGGTGAATAGCTCGGAGCTGACGAGAGAACCATTGATGTTTAAGGATTTGAGGTTGCTTAAAGCGGTTGATGACTTGAAGACGATGTCTAGCACGTTATCTTCCTCGGAATGGTGGGGATACCCTAGGTTTTTCTCGGTTGATAGTGTCAAGGATTCTAAAGATGGGCCTGTGCACCCTTCTATGATGCGACACAAGTCCTTTCGGTCAATCCCGTTCGGTTCAACGATCTCGAGCGTCACGATTCTGTCCATAAGGCTCTTCAATAACCAACCAAGCTCGCTCTCGTTTACATTAGTTTGGTGCAATATGAACCTTTTCAGGGCACAATGTGTTGTGGGTATCGATAGTGGAGTGAACTCGATTATCTCAGTCGTTCGTGTGGGTACCGACAGTGTAAAAGCTTTCGTTGACTCAGTCGACTGAGCAGAAATTTCATGAAGCTCAACGGTTTCGAGAAAATTCCACTTGGGAAATAATTGACCGAGCAGTTCGTCCAGTGAGAGCTGAGTGCCATAACTTCTTCGGGAGCCGAGAACGACAAACTCTTTGATAAAAGGTAGACTCGCGCAGGCTTCCAGAATGGGTTTGTGAACGCGATAGTAGAAGGTCGGAGAGATGGCCATGTTTTCAAGTAATGGACAGCTTCGGAGGATGTCACAAATAAGACGACCGCCCCCATGGCCCATTGAACCGCCATGGTCCCAGCGGAAATGCAACGAGCGAACGTATTTAGCCACTTTGTTTAGGGATGGATGATTGGTTTCAAACGATTGGGGGGTTCGCCTTTCACCGTCCGACGTATCCTGCTTGCAGGCTTCAGTAGTGCTAATTGCTTGAGCTAATATTTCTAGTTGATTGTGAGAAGTTGGGTGGGTAAGCGCCTGGAGGAAGAGAGTGGCTGCCCATGGAGAATCCAAGTTTACATTTCTGAAGAGCCTTTCTTGTGCACAGCGTTGAAAGGCTCTGTTGACCAAGGACAATGATACAAGGGGATTACGCGGAAGTCCTACAGAAACAATGTGAATTCGTAAGAATTGACTGTAAGCTTTTTGAAGTCAGATAGCTACTTACTTTCTGGCCATGAGACTTGGGGCTGCTAGGTATGAATATTGAGGGTGTAAAGACGATAGTCAGGGGGATAAGATTATTTTGCGATATTTAAAAGAATGTGAATATTTAACGTTTTCTGGCTTGCAAAGATCAGCCCAAGCGTAGTATGGTGTCTTCTAAATGATGTCGTGGTTTCGGTTGAATGGCCCTGAGTTCACTGTCGTCCAAGTGAGAATGGTCTTCCTGGTTGTTTGATCGTTCTCTGGTGATGATGAGATTGATAATCGTTTGTACCAGTTCCTCTGGTAAGTCGTTAAGCTTGGCCATCGCCCGACATTCCCGGGGGTCTTGGCCGTGAACTGCGAGCTGGATTTATTCCAAGCGGGAGTCGGGTATAAGAAAGTGAATCTGACGATAAGAAACACGTCGTGGTCAGCTCGGCACGGCACGTTCTCGGTCTCCAACTCGATGAGGAAAAAGAGAGATTCCGGGAGCGGGCCGGGACAAGACTAAATACACAATTCCGCAGCACACAGTTAGGGTTATTAGCTTTGCGTAGATACTATCTTCGGTGTGCGTCGCCTGTACCATCTTCCGCATTACCACTCACAAAATATGTTTTTACCCGCCGTTTTTACCGCGTATCTGTTCTCCTATCTTTCGGTATTGGCAGTGTGCCACATCGTAGTCTTTTTCCTTTATAATCTGGTCTTCTATCCCACTTCCTTCCCTATCTCATCATCCTCTTTTTCATCAATTTTAAGACATCATCTTCTACCCCATATCACCCTACTTCCCTTGAAACTTTAGTTTTTCTTTTTCCACCTACCATCTTCTTTCTCCGACACTGTTCCTCCCTTCCTGATAAATTGAATGTTACTGAAAGAGGTCGCCGTCCCAGACAACCGAGCTTCACACCTGATGAGGATGAGGCTTTTATCCGGGGACAACGAGACATCAACGTGATTGTTGCGGGCGCTGTAACTCTAGTCACGGCTGCTGGTGATTTAAAACCTGACGGCTCCAACTTTCGGAACTGGACGTCTTCTCTTGGAAGAGCGGCTCTCAATTTCTTAGGCGACAAGGAATTTTTCAATGCGCTGTGTGTTCAGGAAAGGATGGAACCCCTGGCCCAGCGAATCCTTCTCGAAACGGTGGATTCAACCCTTTTGAATTAGCTTTTTTGTTTATCTACAGTCTTTGACATGATGAATTCACTAAAAGCCCGTTTTACTCTTGCCAGCAAGGCGAAAATGCTTGATAGATACAAGGTGTTACACGAAATTCCCATCGACATGGATTGCAACCTGTCGATTGTTGCAACCCAATACCGCGCCATCATTGAGGAATTTCACGACATGAATGTCTGGTTCAACGAGAATGATATCCTTCCCATTGTACTCCATGTCGCCATTGCACCTGGTACAGCATTAAGAGCTGAATTCAATCAACGGATCAACTCAGAATTTGCCCTCAACGATCACAAACCCCTCACTTTCGAGAAAACCTGGAAAATCTTATCTGCATCTATTCTCCAGGTTCAAACAGTCATCAATCTCACTGATCCCAAGGTTCCGACTGCGATGACTATCTCGCCAAAGGTTTTGGAACGAGAATCGTTTGTTGTCAGTCACCCCGACAACGTCTACGTGTCCGCGGCTGCTCCGGCACCCCGGCGTAGATGTTACAGGTGTGGTTCGACAGGACACAAGATTGCTAATTGTTCAGCTCCAGATACTTCCAGGAATCGCCAACAGGATCAACCCCGCTATCATCAGAATCGTTCCCAATTTCAAGCCTACTATCCGGTAATTGTCCCTCCCAGTGTCACCAACTTCACTAATTGGCCAACTTTCAATCCGAATATGATTCCTGTCAACCCGAGGAGGATGGACAGCTACCGGCCCACGTACAACAGAACTCCAGCTAATACTCAACGTCCTACTGCCGGAACTGCTGATGTCCCGGCCGAGTCCCATCCAACATTCATGAATGTTGAGTACACATCGGTTGAGGCAGGTGACTATAATCCTCAAGAAGCCATCTTAGACACTGGCGCTTCTCACCACCTGACTGGTGACAAGTCAGTACTGTTTGACTTTACTGTGCTTCAAAACCCCATTCCCTTGAAAGTAGCAACTGATGGACAAATGCGTTACGTTTCAGCGATGGGCAGCCTGCATTTTACTGGGCCAAATGGAACGAAGGTGATTCTGCCTGACGTTTTGTACTGTTCCTTCACCAACGTGACCCTTATCTCACCAGCAGCTCTACGCCTTCAAGGCTTCTCCTTCTCTTTTGACTGCACGGACAACAGTTTCATTTTATTTTCCAACTCTCTTTTATGGTTTAAATCTGTTCTTAATCGTGTCACTAGAAAGTGGCCTTTCTTGTCACCTCAACGTAACTGTACTGTCGTTCCTTGTCCTACTGTTGTACCACCTTCGTTATCCGCACTCCAAGCCTGTTCCCCAGATCACTGACATCTTCGTAGTACCTGTCCCTGATACTAGACCCATGAACTGGTCTGCCCCTAGTCTTACTGCTGCTGAGAAACTCATACTGTTTCAACATAAACGCTTAGGCCATGCCAGCCTGAGGACCATTAAGAAAATGATCCAACTAAAAGTGGGCGAAGGACTGCCTGATTCCATACCTGAAGGGTGAAAAGCTACGCTGCGCTTCAAGAAGCGGTGTTTTTAGCGCAGTGCAGCGGCCCCCTGCTACAGCCCTGGCCCCATTAGCTGAAGCGGCAGGCAACACCGCTACACGCAGCGCGCCCGCGCTTTTTTTTTTCTCAATTAGCGGAAGCGCCGCTTTCACTAAAAAAAAAGCAGCTGAAGCTGACACCCGCTACAAGTGCGCTTTTCCCCGCTTTTCGCTCTTTTTTGTGATTTCTAGGCAGTGCTATAGTGGATCGGGATTCGGAAGTATGTATTTAAATACATGGGCTATCGAACGGGCGAGTTGCCTCGAGTGGTTGGACATCATCGAGAGCTTCTGGGCGCAGTACAACTTCTTAGCTTTCGCGAGGAAATCCAATCTTCCCTAGAAATGGGATTAATCTCAAGTTAATCTGGTCTCACCCCAAGCGAAGACCCGAGATAAGTCCTCCGGAGCGTAATAACTGTACATAGCGTCTGTAGCCAAACAGTGGCCAGCCCAGCCAGCGCTTTCGGCCTACTCGTTTAAATCCACCTGCTCACCGGTGCACTTGCTGCATATAAGACACGCCAACGCGTCGGCCTGATGGTTGTTTCTTTTTTCCCCCTCCGATCGCGGCCATGTCCAATCTTCAAATTATTTATCGCTCACCTTGGAAAATCGACCTTCCTCTACCGGAAAAGTCCCTTAATCTTTGGGATTTCTTGCGCTCAACATTCTCCGAGGAGGTCCTAACAAGTCTTGAGCCGCGTTGTATTGAAGTTGAAAGCGTGAGCCGTTCACTTGATGGCCCTCCCGAATCCCTCTTTTTTATTCCTTTTTGATTTCTTATCATCCTCATGTTCTTCTCTGCTCATTTCCACAGGGAGAAGCCTTGACGTTGTCTCAAATCCTCGATTATGCAGAGACACTGGCGAAACATTTGGCGCATTCTTTTGGCGGTCGCCGCTCTACTTGGAATAAGGGAGGGGCTAACGTTGACTACGACGTTCTTACTGTCGGTGTGCTTTCTCCCAATACTACGGTACGTATTCAAGTTTGATTTTCTCTAATAGAAAGATTGTGATATTCCTCCATCACTTTTGCATGACTTTCATCGAGATTGACACTGGCGTATTGGTTAATTTGTAGACAGTTCCCCTGTTAGCTTATAGCTGCATGGCAGCTGGCTTGCCCATCGCACCATTGCACGCTGGATCCTCGTCCTCGGAGATTGGATTCCTGACGCACCTTGCCCAGTGCGAGGTCGTCTTTACTCATCCATCTCAATTAGATACAATCAAGAGAAGTGGCTATCCTGTCGACCGGATCATTCTAACAGAACCGATCGAAGGATGGGTCGGAAAAACGCTGCCTGATCTTCTGGGGATTGCAGCACAACTTCCTCCGTGTACTGTCGATGGTCAACATCCCTTGCCTAAACACGAAGTTGCCCTGGTCGTGTTCTCGAGCGGATCGACAGGGAAACCCAAAGGTGTTCAAATTTTCCCTCATCCTCACTGACATTTTCTTAGAGCTTTAAAATGACACATGTTCCTCACTAACTTAAAAATAGCTGTAATGATAACACATCAAAACATATGTGCACTTTTAATATCTAGGACAATAACTGCCAGATCTAATCTGACTCAGGTAAGCTCACGATCACTTGATTAGTTTGTCTGAAGGAAATCTCATTTTTTTTACACTTCTTCTCGCCGTCTCTACTCCTCGGTCAACTACAAAAGAAACAAAAAACTGTCATTCTATCAGTCCTCCCTAGTGAGTATCCGATCTGAATTCAGCCGGCTGTACGCTAAAAGTGCCTGATGCCCCCATCTGACTACAGTGTAGTGCGTGAAATTACATAATTGTTTTCTAATGATCTCCAGATGTACTGGCAAAGGAACTGATGTCCTATTCCGCAACCTCTCAGCCATATCTATGGGTAAGTAGCCTGACCCAGGATTGCTTGAAAGTAGGTTCTGACATTTACGTTTCTTTTTTTACAGATTTTTGGTTAGTGTCATAATTCCCATTTTAGATGGCATGACACAATGTATTATGCGAAGCTGGGACGTCAAAAAGGCATTTCGAGCGATTGAGAAGTAAGTGAAACTGAGAGAAGAGAAAAAGATCACTGAATCTGACATGTGCTTTTTTTAAATGGCCCCCCCAGATATAAGATTACCTCCATAGGAATGGTACCTACAATGGCTCTGCAAATCATATCTGCGGCCGATCAACTTGAAAACCTCGACCTTTCTTCACTCACCTCTGTCTTCGTGGGTAGCTCTGCCATCAATCCAAGTCAGAAACAAAAACTATTCGAATTGCTTGCGTCACGTGGAGCACTCACTGGCGAACAAGATGGCTCCTCTATCATCGATGGCTATGGAATGAGTGAGGTATGTATTTAGTCTCGATTTTGCTTTGCAGTTCATTTCATGTTGGGCACGCTCGCTCACTCTCATTGACGTTGTGAATCGGTAGACCACTTCCTCGGTCACCACCTGGTCAAAGGATGGTATGTCAACAGGCTGTACCACCTTATAAAACCTTTCGCGAATTCGACGTCTTATCTTTGGGATTTTATTCTTAGGGACTATTGCAACTCGTCCGCGTCCAGGGACGGTTGGTTTTTTACTTCCCGGCACACAGGCACGAATCATCTCCGAATTCTCCGACGATCCCTGCGGCGAAGATGTTCCTAAGCATACGGCTGGGGAGCTCTGTTTACGAAGTCCTACCATCATGAAAGGCTATCTAGGCGATCCAGATGCTACTCGAGCTACATTCACATCAGATGGATGGTTGAAAACTGGTGATAAGGCGTGTTCAAGTTATTACTCTCTCCTGAAGAGAAAACGCTCGCTCACGTACGATCTTGAGTTCAATTTAGATGATGATTGATACCGAGGGACACTTGATCTACTTCGACCGTCTCAAAGACACGTTCAAGAACCGGGGAAAACAAGTATCACCATCAGAGATTTCCTCGGTGATCTACAAGCATCATTCGGACGTGATTGGCGAGATCTCAGTAGTCGGAGTACCTGCTCAAGGTGAATCGCAATCCATTGGAGAAGAGGCTTGGGCTTTCTTGGTACTCAAGGTAGACTCTCTAACCCAAAGAGAAAAGGAACGATTGGCTGAGAGTATCAAAAAAACTACTCGAGAACTACTGTCCATTCACAAATGGATCGTTCGAGTTGAATTCTTGGACGAACTCCCCAAGGGCCCGGCTCACAAGGTGCTTGCCAGAGTCTTACGAAATTCAGCCATCAAACTAAATACTCAGCCTAGAAATCAATCCAAGTTGCAAAAATCGCCAAGATTAATCACTACGGCATTGGGAAGTATATATTCAAGTTGTGCTGAAATCCGAAAGCGATACTTAAGAATCAATTCTCTTAACAGTATATACATATATTCATGCAACCCACTTTTTTCAATACTTAACTTCACATTGACTTCATGAAGTATAGCTTACCTGATGCCGTTTCTCAAAAGTAAATCAAAAATTCCCTTCTCTGAATCATTTTCAAATAGGCGCAATTGTGTTGTACATACGTACAAAAAGATATAGGCTGTTTCAATTTTTTTTCTGTTGATAACAATCAGTCTTCAGGGTGACCGCTCTGTATACCAAGCAAAGAAGGAACCAAACATACTGTATTACAAAGGGTTCAAAGAAATCGACTTAGATATAAACGAAGATCGGACATGGCTCTTAAATGAAGCTGAAATTATCCGGCCCATTTCCTGCAGTTTTTACACCAAATTACAAAGGACTGCTGAAAGACTAAACTCTCGGCAAGGCATCGTCTTTGGGTGTGTTAGTGTGACTGGGCGAAAGCGGCCATAGTGTGGAGACTCAATAAGGTATAGAAGCGTCAACAACTATTGGTCGAAGAGCTCACGTCGGAGTAGCCGCAGAGGCAAATAGCATGTATCAGTTGCGGGGGTCCTGTCTTATATTGGGAATTGCCAATCAATATGGCAAATTTAACAAAACTTAAAGGAAAGTGATGAGAATTCAGAAAACGAAAACAAGAAGAATTCACCACAAGAAAGAGGGTGGCACCTTCATGCGGGTGCCTCCCCAAAGTACAACGGGCCGTTTGTACTTTAGGGAAGCACCCACATGAAGGTGCCACCCTTTTTCTTGTGGTGATTGTATGTATCAAAAGGATGGCGAGAAGATATGATAAAGAAGGCTTGGAAGTTCGAACGGACATTTCCATCTTAAACACTGGCACCTTGTTATGTTCACAACCAATATGCGTTGGCTCATCCTTTGGATTTCTTGTGAGTACGCAATTCTGGAATATCTCAAGTTGGGTCTTTGAGAGGATTGACGACGATTGACGACTCTCAAGGAGAGTTGAAGTTCTTGGATGATTTCCGGTTGAAGATTTACTATGTAAGATCGCCGTCGCTAGCTTGTACATAGCACACAACGTATTGCAGTACATTATCATCAAAGATTGATGTTAGATCTAATGAAGAGACATTTGTTGCGAAGAAGGGATATGAAGCAGGCCCCGTGCTGCGAGGTGGGATTCGATTGGAGCATATGTGATGCTTGTATATAGGTGGCTGTACTGCGACTGCGGACTGCGGCGAGCAGCGGGGCGGTGGATGGCGGGCGCGAACCCTAAGTGGATGTGTTCGTCTCACCAGTCTCGGGTGGGCTTCGGTGGACTGCTCTGACGACGAGAGGGCCGGATTGCAGAAACCCATCAAGCCACTCAGCAAGAACACATCGACCCTTTTTCCTCAAGGTTCATTCACGATGTCGGGCGTGAGTGCTTCAGTCCAGTCTCACCACCACCACTCACTGACTTCCTCTCTCCGCTCACTCGTCTTTCTAGCACAAGGAACACACCCTGCCTACTTTCCAACGTTTTGTAGAGGTGGGCCGAGTGGTGCTCATCAACGACCCGTCATCCCCCTACAACGGAAAATTGGCCACTATCGTTGAAGTCATCGACCACGGCCGCGCGCTCATTGATGGTCCTACCACATCGGTCCCTCGTCAATCCATCGCCTTCCGAAGAGTGATCCTCACTCCCTTCCTCATCAAGGGCCTTCCCCGTGGATCTCGGGCCGCCACCGTCGGTAAAGCTTTCGAAAAGGCCGAAATCGGCAAGAAGTGGGAAGCCAGTGGATGGAAGAAAAGCATTGATTCGAAGACTACCAGAAGGTCACTCACTGACTTTCAACGGTAAGAACAATCAACCCCCTCCTCCTTAGACTTGGATCCACATTCCACTTACTGACCCATCATTCCTTGATTCAACTTCCCATAACAGATTCGAGGTTATGATCTTAAAGCGACAACGACGGGACATCATCAACAAAGGTCTCGTGAAAGCCAAGAAAGTACAAGCATAAAGGATTTAAACAAATTTCTGTACTTTAACCTCATTCGCCACCTCACCTGATCCCCTCCTCCGCCCATTTCCACCTGCGTGTGTGTTGTAACCCACTTTGAGACCAATGCTGATCTTGTGGGCACTACTCAACAAACATCTTGAGGCCATGCGACCCTCTATGCAACCTAATGACCTTGATATGCCAAAGTCTCTGCAATTCTGTAAGATGTACCCCCAGGTAATAAGCCCTCGATTTGAGCACTCCACTACACTCTACGCGCCGTGTCCTACCACCAGTCGTGACAGTTTCCTATCCTACATTGGGTTCCCTCTGAACTCTTCATTCAAACTTGGTACTACTCTACCCAGAAGTACGCTTGCACCAGAAAGGTCGCGCCCAACAGTGAGAGGTTAATTAATCTGAGACCTCATGAATGGGACGTGTAAGAATGAAAACATGTCATTTCTCAAGAAAAGCCCTGTGAATCCGAAAGGCTCTCCCAAAGGTTATTTCCTTCAGAGGAAGATACTCAGATAGCCTAAAAGAAATTGCCCTTTCGAAGCAAATAAAAAAAAGCCCGCTTCCTCCGATCGGCGCTATATCTTGGTCCCGCATCGATTGGCCCCGCAAGTGGCCAAACTTGTAAATATGTAAACATGCCATTACTCCGTCTGACCGGACATTTATTCCTGTCTGTATAACTAATCAGACCTGACAAGAAAAAAAAATGAACCCAAGTCACTCAAGTTCAACTTGTGGCAGTTTTTGTATTTATGTAGTGTTTTGAAGCTGTGAACCTTTAATGTAGGGCCTGGACACACAAGAAGTACACACCACCCCATAGGCTATAGCTAGTTGCCAACCAACTTACCAACCAACACTATTCCCTAAACAATTCACGAGATCAATTAACAACTGAAAGCCCTGATCATCCAAGGTTCCTTCATGATCATGGTTGTGAAGGGAACAATGGAACTCTTGATCCACATTCTCATCATTCCAGTCATTTTAAAAGATAAAAATCTCTTTTCCCTGATGGAAGGTCTGTTGGATTGCGTGATAGATATCTTGACATAAGAATATGAAAATCAATGAGTTTAATGAGCTTGTTTGTTACTATCTATCTCATTCTTAAGCAAGGAAGAATTTGTATTAGAGTGAGGGGGGGCATTATAAAGGTTGGTGTGTAATTCTACAACTGAAATCAAGAAATCATTGACAGTGTTGCACCATGACTGTGCCAAACAATTGTGAGTGTTCTCTTGTGTACTTGAGGAAAACAAGATACTCAAAGAGGTTACTAGTGAATTCAGATTAGGTCAACAGGAAGTAAAAAGTTTTTTTTTGAACCCCCCTATTGAAAAAGGAGATTTGGAATGGATAAAACTGGTTTGTTTGCGTATGTACTTCTCTCACATATAAAAAAATTGTGGAACTCCCTCTTTTGTAGGGTTCTCTCTATGCCTTCTGGAGGGTTTCAGCTTACTACAGCTGCGCGCGGCAAATTACTGTATGTTATTTGGGGGGGGGTCCAGATGGTCTGGGCAAAAACAGCAAAATTAGCTCTCCAAAGCCCATAATATGGTCTTAGGGGGCAGTTTATAGGCTTCTTGCACACCCTAAACCCATAGTAAAAGGCTCCAAAAGCCGCGTAACCCATATTTATGCACTATGGGAGTTCCATAAACCCATATGCCTGAATGCATGAGAAAAAAAAGGTTTTTTTTCTTTTCTGCTGGGTCAATTGCTTGGCCACAATATATTTGAAGAGCCAGTGGTCCTTGAGTATGTTTGACCCCCATCAGGGGTCTCGTGTCAGCCCACAGACTAATTCAAGATTTCAGGTGACCACATACAGTAATATGCTGCGCGCAACTGTACTAGTTCAGAGGCAGCCTAATTAGTGTAAATACAATAAAAACTTACATAGAATAAAGGGGCATCAACACGCAACCCACCTTCTTTGAAGGGGCGACCCCTCTGGTCGCCAGGGCGTCCCAGGGGTCGCACCTTCAAAATTCTGGTTGGAGTTGGGGGTCATGGGTCAAATTTGTCAAAATTTGACCCTTGTGGGTTGCACCTGAAAACCCGTCCCTCGCCCCCCAAAACCCCGGGGGTGGTGAGTCAAAATTTAATTTTGACCCACTCAGGAACTCAAAAAAAGGCCAGCCTTTATGCACATGCACACCAAAAAAGGTGTTCATGGCCGTGCACCCCAAGATTTTTGGTGTGCATGGCTGGGCACACCAAAAAAGGTGTGCATGACTGTGCTCCAAGAGTTTTTGTGTACATGGTGGAGCACACCAAAATTGTGGAGTGCATGGCCACGCACACCATAAATTTGGTGTGTATGGCCGTGCACACCAAAGTTTTGCCGTGCACATGTGTGTACACAAGAATTTGATTCTCTTTTGGAGTGCACTAGCCTACACTCCAAAACTTTTGGAGTGCATGAGCCTGCACTAAAAACCTTTTGGAGTGCACTAGCCTACACTCCAAAACTTTTGGAGTGCATGAGCCTGCACTACAAAACATTTGGAGTGCACACTATTGCCAATGGTGGGCTGCTACCCTAGAGTGTGCTTTTTACAAAAAAGTGCAGCATAGCAGCCGTATCTGCAGCCTGAAAACGCTAGCGTTAGGGGCCTTGTATTTGCAGCCTGAAAATGCTGTAGTGTTAGTGGCCTTGTAATGCTGCTATGCTTAGCCATTTTTGGAGGGGTTTTCAGCTAAAAAGTGCTGTAATACAGTGTAACAGGCACTTTTTTGGAGGCCGTGTGCATGACAATAGCTCCAAATCTGCAAACAGCCAACAGAAAACTGTTAGCTGAAGCACATAGCTGTCACAGATATGTCACAAGTTTATTTTTTTTCCAATTTGCTTCAGAATCACCAGATAACACTGTTGGACATGTCACAAATATGTTGATGAAATGTCACTAAATGTTGCCAAAATTAATGCAGGTTTGTTTTTTTGCGGAATGAATATTTGAAAAAGCATTATTTTCCCCATCACTAATCAAGTTTGTCTTGGGGGTGAAATTGCTAAAGTTTGAAGTGAAAGAGGAAGAGAGAGAGAAAGGAGAAACTTACCTAGCATTGGTAGCAGAGAAGAAGAGGAATCGCTACTGAGCTAGGAGATCCAGTGACTAGATGTAGTCTTGGACTTTGAGATTACATAATCAGAACTATTGTGCCTTGTGAGCAGAGAATGGAGCGGGAAGTCTCACACCTCAACACTTGATCCCAACGTTTCTTTTCTCAGTCTGCCTTCCAGTTTCTCATTAATTCTGTCTCACTCAGTCTTGCCTTCTTCACTTACTCCTGTTGTGGGACTCCTGTGGGACACTAAATGTATTATCCAATGAAAGATCCTCTGAGGGGGAAATAAATTGCAAATAGGTTGAAAGGCTATTACAACTTATGGGTGGTTTGAAAGACCTTCCCCTCTAATGATACTATATAAATGTTTAAGAATCTCAAAATCAATATTTATAAAGATATGGCTGACTTCAAGACTAAGTATAGTAGCCTCAATCAGACTTAGATCAATCAAATCAATATTCTCGTAGACCTGTTACAACTTCAGATAACAATGGATAAGCAATCCAGTGGGATTGGTTATGTGAAATTACAATACTAACACTACTTGTTGATAATGGAAGTTAATAATGATCTCTTCCTCGAACAATTTCTTGCTAAGGCACTTTAATCACTACTAGAGCTTCCAGACGAATACTACAACCAATTGTGAACAGATAAACTAATAATAAGCTTTTGAAGGCGAACTTATTGTTGGTATGATGGCTATAAGTTCACTACTAATCTCCTCAAACTCTCAAATCACTAATACTTTCACTAACACTAACACAAACACTGATACTAATACTGATGCACCAATCACCTGATTGATAGCACTGAACCTAATATATGCTGCTCTTGGAGACTGATATATTGATGGATGGATGAATGGGTGACTCAAACTTCACTGGGTAAGTGGGTGAGTGCAGGAGGATTCTGGCTGAGAGGGGCCCTCCTTTTATATTCAAAAGTGAGGCATTTTTGCTGCAGGGAAACTAATTGAGGGGTTTTTGCTGCAGGGGATTTTCATACCTAGCAACCATTGTATATCCAGGGTATCTCATTACACCAAAAATACCCTGTATGTGACTGCGTTGTATATCCAGGGCATCTCATTGCACCAAACATATGCTGTATGTGGCTGAGTTGCTAGACTACACAGCCAAATTTCATTGTTCTTCTAGAAATCACAATGCAACTAACCCTCCTGAACATTCTCACCACTCCTTCTACTTGACCAGAGTCTTGGGGGTCTGAGCCTCTCTTCCCACCTTGCTCCTTCTTCCCATCTTCCTCCTCACATAATTATTCCTTTCCGCCAACTCTGGAAATACTGAAATACCAGACCCTTATAAAGCGGTATACCCCCCTTATGAGGCATAATATACCCTTATAAATCGACTTACCTAATAACACCATCCATCCTCCGTTCCAATCCTGGTTGGGACAAAAGTTTCCCATGCATACCAAGTCCTCCGTTCAACTCCTGGTTGAGACCAAAGTTTCCCAGACATGACACATCCTGGGTTCCAATCCTAGTTGAGAAAAACTCACCCAATCTACCATGTCCTCAGTTCCATTCCCAATGAAGTCAATCCTCCTATATAAAATATATGTCTTCTGTTCAATACCCAATTGTGATGTGTTATTGATCAATGAATATTGTCCATCCAAGGTGTATGTATATATATTATCCTTATTTTAATAGTTCCTCCTCTTGTATATAATATCTTGTGCATGCATCCATTCCATCACAACACCTCCACCGTGTGATTTTGGAATTGTAACGTGAATAGAACACCAAACTTTCCAACTCAATGTTTGTTGTTTCTCATTCATTCTTCTTTATTTCTCATTCTCTTCTTTATTCTAACCTTATTTCTTTTCTTAAGTTCTATCCTGGCTCTTTTTCAGAAATCAATTCATAAAACTTCTAGATTCTTTTACAGTTAAAAGCTATGTCTCTACCAAAACAAACTAGAGTCAGGATGGTGGACCTTAAAGCGGTTCTGGCAGGCCGGAACAAGTGGGGCGAGACACAACAATGGTTTTGGACAAGCAATGCTAAAAACGATCCCTCAATTGACAGAAGAGAAATACTCCATTTGGAAGGACAAAATGACGGTGCTGCTTGAGCTCGGGGGCATCCTTGAATCACTCGATGCAGAACACTGACTGTGGAAATCAATCAATGATCAATTTGCTTCCTCACAGTCATCAAATAGGGCGAGTATTTTCAACGATTTTCTCTACATCATGTTCAAGGAGGACTGGGTGGAATCTTTTGTTACAGATGTTAAGGTAGCCATCAAAAAGCTAGCGGACATCGGGATCAACCTGCCACAAGACATCTTGGCATATCTGATCTTATTCAAATTTACAACATCCCTACATCTACTCCAAGCCAGATCATGCCTTCCAACAAAGAACTCAATGTGGAATTTGTGTGCAACCATCTGATCCAGTTCAATAACGAGTCTTGAGCCAAAACAAAGGACTACCCTGGCACAACAGAAGCTGCGCTCTTTTCAGGAAGGTTGGAAAAGCCAGCCAATCGAAATCAACAGAACAAATCAAATCAATCATCATCTTCTCAGTCAAAGGCTAATGGCCGCTGCACCCAGGGACACCACAATCCCAAGCAAGATGACAACCACTCTAGCGACTCATGCTGGCACCTACATCCGGAGAAAGCTCCAGAATGGTGGCAAGACGCTCAAGAAGCCTGGTGTTTGGGCAAAACAAACAAACCTAACGTCAACTGTCTACACTGCAAAAAAATCTAATTCAACTGCCAGCAGTTGACATGCAGTAGCTTTGATTTTACTCTGGTTTTACCAACACTGGGAAGTTACACTACAGATAACTTCAAGTAATGATAACGTATCAATTTTTTGAAATTCAAATTTCTGACGAGAGACTCATACTTTAATAAAGAGACTCAAGAGTCTAAGAAAGAGCTTATACAGGAAGTGATTGCTAAGGCAATGGAAGCCAAGAAAAAAGGGGATAATCTTCGCGCCGGGATGTTCATGAAGATGTACGAGGATCTCAAAAACAGAACTCAACTGGCTCACCGGAAACATTATCACCCCGTTGTCGCCAATAGATCAACTCAGAAGACAAGGCTTCTGAAGTTGGCGATCTAGTATTTGCCTCAGGGGCCCTACCGAAGCACGACGAGATGGGTTTCACACCCTTTTTCAATAAGTACATATGGGAGTTGAAGGGACCAATACCCCTAACAATCTTTAATCAAGATTGGAAAAACACGGCAATTCTATATCATAGCAAGAAACACCCGAAAGGAGAAGATCAATCAGGAGATAGGAATAGGTACCCGGGATTTCCTTACCCGAGCAAGTGGACCCAGAATTTCAATGAATGGACGACGAACCATCAAGGGTTCTACTCAACAATTACAAACAAATACGGATTTGCTAGGTTCGCGAGATGGCTCATTGTGACAAGCTGAGGGCAGAGGATGGCTTTATGGTCACCCTGAGATACAATATCCAGGTAAGGACAAATTGCTTTGCCACACGAGTGACGTTACTGGACGGGAGAAAATCCTTAACAGACATTTCGGGCTTCTGGAAGAAGGCATACACCACTTGTCAAAAGTTTAAAGAGCTAGAATTCAAGGACAATCCGTAGGCTCCAAACGGCCCAAGGGCTTCCTGGGACCCAACAAGCGGCAAACCACCAGCTGATCGTGTCACAAACACCCTCCACTGGGCACATGACAACGATTTCCACGATACCACGGGCACCAGCCAAGTCATCGCAAATGTTGGGATATCGGGAGAACAACTTCAACCCCAATTATAGTCAGAGGAGTTGCTTGGAAAGGGATAGAGGGAAAAAGCAAGGGTAGGTATCAATTCTTTAAACACCATACAACACAAGGAATCCTGTAGTTAGCACAAAAAGACAGCATAGAAGTGACAAAGAACTAAGTAGAATGATTCATTTGTACGTTTGCCAAATCCAAGTGCACATAAGATGGGCGAGAGCCAAGAGAGAAACGAAGTAAGTGAGAACTGTGAAAGAAACAAGGTCCCAACCTTAGAGTGGCCAAAACAAGTTGCTGGTGAGATGGATGTAGCCAAATGGGAAGAGGCACTAAAAGCACATAGCTTAATCGACCAATATCAAGATGTGCTTGACGGCTTTGTGAATGGTTACCACCAAGGAATTCCAGATCACAATGTCAAAGGACTGCAATTCTTTACCCCCAACAACCACCACTCAGCAGTAAATGCCCGGAAAGAGATAGAAGACAACTTCAAAAAGGAATTGGCGACAAAGAGGATGTATGGTCCTTATACTCATGAAGAAGTGATGAGGAAGTTCTCATTTTTCAGATCAAACCCGTTGGAAGCAGTAACAAATGGTGATGGGTCTTTCAGACCCACAAATGATCTTTCCTATCCGTACGACAATCCGCAAATACCTTTGGTAAACTCTTATGTCAACCCAGAGGACTTCAAGACAACTTGGGACAACTTTAACATAGTTTCTAGTTACATCCGAGCCACACCACAACCCGTACTCCTAGCGTTGTTTGACTGGGCAAAAGCCTATAGGCAAATACCAACAGCGCTGAGCCAATTGCCATTCTTAATGAATAAAACTTTTGACAATTGGCTCATCCTAGATGTGAGCCTGTGTCTCTTTAGTGACGGCAGGTTACAAGGGTTAATGGCTCTCAAAGTTATATTACTCTATTTTAAAGGAAAGATACAACTTTGAGACACACAAAAAAGAAGGAGGACAGGGGAGGATAGGAGATAGTGAGAAGGAAGGATAAGACTGGAGGAATAAGAAATAAGCAGACTTATTTCTCTAAGGGTAGCTGCACAAGCAGAGGTTACTAGACGCCTCCTTCAACAAATGAAACAGGAAGGGTTGGTCTAGAAAACTAGCCACTTCTGTTTTTTGGAATTTCAAGCAGTGCTGGGTTGCTACGCTATTTACCCAAAATAGTGTAGCATAGCAGCCCCAATTTTTCGTCGCCAACGCTGTAGCGGTCCTGAGAGCCGCTATGCTGCGCTACAGGCCATTGTAGCGGCTTTTTACCGCTAACAATGGCTGTCCTGTAGTGATAGCGATTGAACCGCTAACAGCCACGGCAAAAGCCATTAGCTGTTAGCGATTATCGCTACGGGTAGCGTAGCGACCCACTGCTGTTTCAATTCAAGGATACACAACAGGGAACCAGAATAGATTATTATTATGAGGGGAGAGGAAGGAAAGGGGAAAATGGAAACTGTGATCTTAAGAAGAGCAAGAAAGATAAGGTTATTGAAACTGACTTACTTTGGAGGAACTTAAACACTGTTGAGTGAGAAGGTTACACCAAATGTGAGCCAATTAAGGGAAATCCACGTGCTGTAAAGTTTGTGAGGTGATCTTGAGGGTTTTTCTTGGTTCTGTGTCTGAGCCTGAGGATTGTCACTGTGGCACGGAGACTAGAACCAATGTTGAGAATTTTCCTGCACAGTTTAAACTAGTTTCTGACCAATGTGGTTGGGATTAAACTCAAGGGTGCATATATTCAATATTCAAGCTTAAAGCTTGAATGTCACTCAATTCCGACTTTCATTCATCACATTCAAGGGTTAAGAACATAACACAACACAATTGAAAGACAAGTGAAGAGAAAAGATAATGAGTAGATAACAGGACAAGATGAAGATAGAAACTAGACAATCAATCATTGAGAGAATACTTGAAGCCTTTGGACAATGAGTATTGTCTCTAGGCTGACACTAGACACAAGGATCACGTTTGGCGGAGTCGCGGGATGTGGCTCCTTTGGGAGGCCAGCGGATGCATGGACAAAGATCATGGCAAGAGAATTTGACCTGCTGAAAATTTTCAGATGGGTCGATGATAACTTGTTTGTGAAAAGAATGGACCCTAAAGCGGACATGCTGGGCATTGTGGAAAGATCAGATGAACTCGGTGTGAAAAAAAACAACGGCAAGTTTGCAAACTTCGTGGAAGAGCAAAATTTTATTGGATTCCTTTGAAACGGCGTCCAAAAGACGGTTAGACTACCGGACGACAAACTACTGACACAGATAACACAGTTGAAGAACTTCCTAAAACAGGAGACATTTGCTTTCAAGGACGTAGAGGTGATTACAGGGCACCTTAATCACATATCATACCTCTCGCCGCAGCTGAGGTGCTACCTTTGTAGCCTATACAGGTGAATGAAGACGTGGAAATTCCAGTCAGCAAAGAGAAAATTACCAGAAGACGTCACTGATGACCTCGAAACTTGGCTATTCCATCTGGTAACTTTCAACCCAACTAGGCTGATGCCGAACCCAGCCCCCACAGAAATTGGTTGGGTTGGAGACGCATTGACTTCCTTCGGCATTGGAATCCTAATTGGGAAGCGATGGGCTCAATTTCAACTCAGAAACACGACGCAAGAACAACAAGGCAGAAATAAGTTAGCTTGGCTAGAGACAGTGGCAATACGGCTTGGAATCTTGATGCTAGAAATACTAGGGATAAAAAAGGGAAAGACATTCGTAGTCTGGACGGACAATACAACCACGGAAGCAGCAGTGAAGAAACAAAAGTCAAAAGATAAAGATGTCAACAAGGAATGGAAAAGAATTCAGAACCTGCTAGTAAAGTTACAAATAGACATAGAAGCCAAAAGGGTCGTGTCAGAAGAGAATGCCACCGACGAACTGTCCCGGGGAGTGATAGGGAAACTAAAGTGGAATCACATTGTAGTAGTCCTGATCCCATTTGACCTAGATCATGTTATGTTTCAGATTTTATGCTAATAGGGGTAATACAATCCTAGCCGAAACAGGTGTAAAGTGAAACAGGTCTGTTACAGATGAAAATAAAGAGGACACTCGGAACATGTGAGAGCGAAAGATATAAGAATAAGTCGAGGCAAAAAGGAAGGCATAAGAGTAAGCACTAGCCAAGAATCCAAAAACAAAAGCAAATGGATCTAATTAAAATCAGTAACCTCCTAGCAAACGGTTCACACGAGATTATACCCTCTCAAGAAGACTTACACTTTCTTTGAGGATATAAGTAGAATAGGCTGGTCGGCTACAATACCGCGGTAAAGAAATTTCAAAAGTTCTCTCGCGGAGACGGTGTTACGGAGTTCGGACTTCCCCTCAAGGAAGAACAAATTTACGGTTTCTGCTTCTGGGCGGGGAGAGACGAAGGCAGATCAACTAAACAAGAGATGGCGGCGAAAACTCTGGAGAAGTACCTCCATGGACTAAAAGCCTGGCATTTGTTACACAAGGCTATCTATCCGACAGTGTCCGAAGCCCGGGTTAAAGTCCTATTACGTTTGTCAGCCAAGGTGGACGCTACCTTACCGCCGAAAGCCAAGAAGGAAGCCATGAAGTTAAAACACATCGTGCATCTGGCCGACAAACTAGCCCAAGGGAACCCAGAGGAAAAAATAGTCTTCGATTTAGCTCTAGCGGCGTTCTGGGGAATGGTGCGGCTAGCGGAATTAACGTCCCCGTCCTCATCTGGAGATTTAGATCCAAACAACGGAGGTGCTGTGGAAAGACGTGGACGGCTCGCCAGTAGCCGCCTTACACCTCAAGGACGCCAAAACCTCGAAACCTGGCGAAATCCAGTGGATCTACCTCAAAGGTATTAAGAATATCCTATGCCCGGCCAAAGCAGTCAAGAGAAGGCTTAAAGAAGCCAGAGGTGCAGAAACCTCTCTTTTTGGTTTTTACTCAGACAAGGGAGAAAGAATACATCTCACAAAAGACATTGTCACCAAGACTCTAAATGAGATCTGGTCGACAGGAGGCTTCGAGGGTCTATCAGGTCACTCCTTTCGAGTCGGAGGAGCATCAGCTCGGTTTGCGGTGGGGATCTCCATGCAAGAAATATGTCGACTCGGATGCTGGGTCTCAAACTGTTACCAACTATACTTACGCGAATACACTGATAAAGAGAAAGAAGAAACTCTAGATCTTGTTAGAGAGTTGAACGAATGTTGGGAATCAGCCGCTAATCCTCGAAAGGATCAAAAAGGGAGCCGAAGGGAGGGGAAGAAACCTGCAATTTAAAATTAGAAGCACTCTTGCGGAATACCAAATAAAACACCGCAAAGAGAGGGTTGGAGTCTTCTACAATTGTTTCTTTAGAGTGCCAGCTTTCTCTCCTTCCTCCTAGTCCTCTCTCCCCTTGTCTCTTCTCGTGACACGGTTGACAGAGGAGTACGGAGCGGAAGGAAAGCTCGCCCCCCCCCCCAACCCATACTCGGCTAGCTTGGGAGGGCAGAAGAAGTTCTACCCTCCGGGATACGCCTAGGGATCTTGGAAAACCTAGAAAGGTTTAAGATGCCCGAAAAAGTCTTTATTGAAATAAAAAGAAGTAATTAAAAAATAAAAAAATTGGAAAATTGAAAAATTGAAATACAAGGAGTGTAACTAAGAGACCGTGAGGAAAACAAAAAGACCGCAAGGAAAACAAAGAAGAAGAGAGACGTGACAATGTCTCTCTATTAAAATCTTATAAAGAAGAAGGAGGTGACAAGGTAAGGGGAAGCAGAACGGATTTATCATCCCTCCAGAACCGATCGGTCATGGAGGGATAAGGAGAGAGTACTCTCTCCTCCCCACCTCCAGGACCAATCGGCCTTGGAGGGAAGGGAGAGAGTGTGTACTCTCTCGTCCCTTTCCTCCAAGACCGATTGGTCTTGGAGGGAAGGGACGAGAGAGTGTATTTCTCCTTCCTTCCTTCTAGGACCGATTGGTCTTGGAGGAAAGGGACGATAGAGTTCACTCTCTCTCCCTTCCCTCCAAGGCCGAAGGCGGACTTGAACGCCTTGGCTTGGACTAGCCGAGGCGTCCTCGGGGGATGCACGCCTCAAATCAAGGCGTGCATCCACCAAACAGGACCCAGTGGCCGGTCACTGAGCCCCCACCTGTGGCCAACCCTACTTACATACCTGCGGCGAGAGGCAGAACGCGGAAATAACTCGCGCTTCACCACTCTGCCCCAGCCTAAAATTATAAATCCCAGGAATCCTGGCATACTCTACCCCCAAAATCTGTCTAAGTCCCAACCACCGCAGCCACCATCATCCAACCCCGGCGGCGCATTGCTCACCGGTGAGGTGAGTCCGACGCACCCCCATGCAACAACAACACACCCGACCGCACACCAGGTCATACACTACATTCCCTTCCCTCCAGGACCGACCGGTCCCAGAGGGAAGAGATTTTAGATGCTATGTTCTCCTCTGAGGCCGATCGGTCCCGGAGGGAAGAAAAGAGAGTAAAGTCTCTCCTCTTCCCTTTAGGACCGACCCTTCCAGAGGAAAGAAAAGATGGTACAATCTCTTCTCTTCCCTCTAGGACCAAACGGTCCCAGAGGGAAGAAAAGGTAGTACGCTCTCTTCTCTTCCCTCTAGGACCGAACGGTCCCAGAGGGAAGAGAACAGAGTACACTCTCTTCCCTTCCCTCTAGGACCAAACGGTCCCAGAGGGAAGAGAAGAGAGTACACTCTCTTCCCTTCCCTCTAGGACCAAACAGTCCCAGAGGGAAGAGAAGAGAGTACACTCTCTTCCCTTCCCTCTAGGACCAAACAGTCCCAGAGGGAAGAGAAGAGAGTACACTCTCTTCCCTTACCTCTAGGACCGACTGGTCCCAGCACCTGTGGGCACGAGTGTCCTATGTACTATATCATGGGATAAATGAGCCTTTTTTGACCGGCTACAGGACGTTACTCGCCCAGATTTCTGATTGCATGGAATCTCCAAACATTCTAGGAAATCCAAGGAACTTTGCCAACCTAGCCCAGGCTCTGGCAGCCTGTTGTGCTTATCTAAGCACATAAATATGTAGTTAGATATGACACATACCATAAATCTATACCCATTTTGCATACTGAAATACGTAAGCACCAGCAGATCACACGGATCGTAGGAATCAGCTCAAGCCCAAGCCAGTGGAGCCGGCTGCCATCCTGTCTCTAGACACAATGTGACCAACTACCTAATTCTGCTGATTAATCATCCCACCTTATCCCATCCAAGGATCACCATCTTAATCTCCCCAGATTCACCAGTACCACAATTGGTGGTTGGCTGGACAACATACTACATCAATATTGCGCACCGGTGATACCGCGGGTGAGTATATCACAATATAATTAAGTTTCTATTTTGGTAAAACATATCACCTGCATACAATACTAACTGTCACATCAAATCGCTTCCTTCCTCCTTGTAATCTGGTCCATCCATCAAATTTCCAACTTCTCCAATTATTGGTGAATTAACTATTCCTCAGAAAAAACGAACTGGCATTACACTTGTAAGAGTTATTGGAGGACTTCCTGTGGCCATCTGCAGGGGCTGTAAAGTCTAAATTACAGGGCTAAATCCAATGTGCCCTGCCAAAATTTAATTTTACAGGATCAAATTAATAATATACAGGGGCTGTAGATACTAGGGGAAGTCCTTCATTGATGTTGTTCAATTTCTAGCCAAAATGGTTAGAGTAGGAAAACATGTGATGGCTGTAACTTTGGGTCTGCTGGGCCCAAGGTCACCAAAGGTTTAGGGAAAAAAGATAAATTTACAAAGAATATTCACTGAAATTTGTGTCCTGACAGTAGTAACCAGTGACATTGTTTAGTTTTGAGCCCAAGGCAAGGAGTAGGAAACCTGACATTGGCTGTAACTCATGATGTGCTGTGTGCAAGGCCACCAAGTTATCAGGTAACAGAGATGAGTGTAAAATTGAATTTAAATGAAAATTTTGGTGTTGTAGTGGCAACAGTTGAAGAGGGATTGATGTTGTTTGCTTATGGGCCAAAAGGCCTAGAGTAGGAAGACTTGTTATGGCAACTCAAGACCCACTGCAGCTATTTAGATGATTAAAACTGTTGTAATGATCTTTTACATGATTGAAAAGATGATTCCCACAGTTGGAATCATGTCAGTTGGTGAAGTGGGTCCTGAGTTGCAGTAGTGTGCACATAAATTGCATGTCAGGTGAAATATGACCACTACTGAAACTTAGGACCCACTGCAGCTATTGAGATGATTCAAACTGTTGAAATAATATTTTATATGATTGAAAATATTATTTCCATAGTTTTAATCATGTCAATAGGTTCAGTGGGTCCTGAGTTGCAGTAGTGTGCACATAAATTGCATGTCAGGTGAAATATGACCACTACTGCAACTCAGGACCCACTGCACCTATTGAAGTGATTCCAACTATGGAATTCATCTTTTGAATCATATAAATGACTATTTCAACAGTTGGGATCATGTCAATAGGTGCAGTGGATCCTGAGTTGCAGTAGTGTGCACATAAATTGCATGTCAGGTGAAATATGACCACTACTGCAACTCAGCACCCACTGCAGCTATTGAGATGATTAAAACTATTGAAATGATCTTTTATATGATTGAAAAGATTATTTCAATAGTTGGAATCATTTCAATAGGTGCAGTGGGTCCTGAATTGCAGTAGTGGCCACATAAGTTGCATATCATGTGAAATATGACCACTACTGCAACTCAGTACCCACTGCGCCTACTGAAATGATCCTAACTATGGAAATCATCTTTTCAATCATATAAAAGATGATCTCAACAGTTTAAATCATCTCAATAGCTGCAGTGGGTCCTGAGTTGCAGTGGTGGTCATATTTCACCTTACATGCAGTTTATGTGCACACTACTGCAACTAAGGACCCACTGCACCTATTTACATGATTCAAACTATGTAAATCATCTTTAAAATCATATAAAAGATCACTACAACAGTTTTAATCATCTCAATAGCTGCAGTGGGTACTGAGTTGCACTAGTGGTCATATTTCACATGATATGCAATTTATGTGCACACTACTGAATTACGCTGTGATACACTACACTAACACTACAGTTAGCGTAGCAGGCCCACTGTTTTTCCAACTGTTGAAATGATCTTTTATATGATTGAAAAGATGGTTTCTTCAGTTGGTATCATCTCAATAGGTGCAGTGTGTCCTGAGTTGTAGTAGTGGTCATATTTCACATGATATGCAATTTATGTGGCCACTACTGCAACTCAGGACCCACCACACCTATTGACATGATTCCAAGTATTGCAATCATATTTTAAATCATATAAAAGATCATTTGAACATATGGAATCATCTCAATAGCTGTGTTGGGTCCTGAGTTGCAGTAGTGGTCATATTTCACCTGACATGCAATTTATGTGCACACTACTGCAACTCAGGACCCACTTCACCAACTGAAATGATTATAACTATGGGAATAATCTTTTCAAACATATAAAAGATCATTAAAATAGCGGCAGTGGGTCTTGAGTTGCCATAACAAGTCTTCCTACTCTAAGCCTTTTGGCCCATAAGCAAACAAAATCAATCCCTCTTCAACTGTTGCCACTACAACACCAAAGGTGGGATGATTAATCAGCAGAATTAGGTAGTTGGTCACATTGTGTCTGGAGATGGGATGGCAGCTGGCTCCACTGGCTTGGGCTTGAGCTGATTCCTACGATCCGTGTGATCTGCTGGTGCTTATGTATTTCAGTATGCAAAATGGGTATAGATTTATGGTATGTGTCATATCTAACTACATATTTATGTGCTTAGATAAGCACAACAGGCTGCCAGAGCCTGGGCTAGGTTGGCAAAGTTCCTTGGATTTCCTAGAATGTTTGGAGATTCCACGCAATCAGAAATCTGGGCGAGTAACGTCCTGTAGCCGGTCAAAAAAGGCTCATTTATCCCATGATATAGTACATAGGACACTCGTGCCCACAGGTGCTGGGACCAGTCGGTCCTAGAGGTAAGGGAAGAGAGTGTACTCTCTTCTCTTCCCTCTGGGACCAGTCGGTCCTAGAGGTAAGGGAAGAGAGTGTACTCTCTTCTCTTCCCTCTGGGACCAGTCGGTCCTAGAGGTAAGGGAAGAGAGTGTACTCTCTTCTCTTCCCTCTGGGACCGTTTGGTGCTAGAGGGAAGGGAAGAGAGTGTACTCTCTTCTCTTCCCTCTGGGACCGTTTGGTGCTAGAGGGAAGGGAAGAGAGTGTACTCTCTTCTCTTCCCTCTGGGACCAGTCGGTCCTAGAGGTAAGGGAAGAGAGTGTACTCTCTTCTCTTCCCTCTGGGACTGTTTGGTCCTAGAGGGAAGGGAAGAGAGTGTACTCTCTTCTCTTCCCTCTGGGACTGTTTGGTCCTAGAGGGAAGGGAAGAGAGTGTACTCTCTTCTCTTCCCTCTGGGACCGTTTGGTCCTAGAGGGAAGGGAAGAGAGTGTACTCTCTTCTCTTCCCTCTGGGACCGTTTGGTCCTAGAGGGAAGGGAAGAGAGTGTACTCTCTTCTCTTCCCTCTGGGACCGTTTGGTCCTAGAGGGAAGGGAAGAGAGTGTACTCTCTTCTCTTCCCTCTGGGACCGTTTGGTCCTAGAGGGAAGGGAAGAGAGTGTACTCTCTTCTCTTCCCTCTGGGACCGTTTGGTCCTAGAGGGAAGGGAAGAGAGTGTACTCTCTTCTCTTCCCTCTGGGACCGTTTGGTCCTAGAGGGAAGGGAAGAGAGTGTACTCTCTTCTCTTCCCTCTGGGACCGTTTGGTCCTAGAGGGAAGGGAAGAGAGTGTACTCTCTTCTCTTCCCTCTGGGACCGTTTGGTCCTAGAGGGAAGGGAAGAGAGTGTACTCTCTTCTCTTCCCTCTGGGACCGTTTGGTCCTAGAGGGAAGGGAAGAGAGTGTACTCTCTTCTCTTCCCTCTGGGACCGTTTGGTCCTAGAGGGAAGGGAAGAGAGTGTACTCTCTCTCTTCCCTCTGGGACCGTTTGGTCCTAGAGGGAAGGGAAGAGAGTGTACTCTCTTCTCTTCCCTCTGGGACCGTTTGGTCCTAGAGGGAAGGGAAGAGAGTGTACTCTCTTCTCTTTCCTCTGGGACCGTTTGGTCCTAGAGGGAAGGGAAGAGAGTGTACTCTCTTCTCTTTCCTCTGGGACCGTTTGGTCCTAGAGGGAAGGGAAGAGAGTGTACTCTCTTCTCTTCCCTCTGGGACTGTTTGGTCCTAGAGGGAAGGGAAGAGAGTGTACTCTCTTCTCTTCCCTCTGGGACTGTTTGGTCCTAGAGGGAAGGGAAGAGAGTGTACTCTCTTCTCTTCCCTCTGGGACTGTTTGGTCCTAGAGGGAAGGGAAGAGATTGTACTCTCTTCTCTTCCCTCTGGGACCATTTGGTCCTAGAGGGAAGGGAAGAGATTGTACTCTCTTCTCTTCCCTCTGGGACCATTTGGTCCTAGAGGGAAGGGAAGAGAGTGTACTCTCTTCTCTTCCCTCTGGGACCGTTCGGTCCTAGAGGGAAGGGAAGAGAGTGTACCATCTTTTCTTTCCTCTGGAAGGGTTGGTCCTAAAGGGAAGAGGAGAGACTTTACTCTCTTTTATTCCCTCTGGGACAGATCGGCATCTAAAATCTCTTCCCTCTGGGACCAGTAGGTCCTGGAGTGAAGGGAATGTAGTGTATGACCTGGTGTGCCGTGGTGTGTGGTCGGGTGTGTTGTTGTTGCATGGGGGTGCCTCGGACTCACCTCTCCGGTGAGCAATGTTCTGCCGGTCGAGGGTTGCCGGGGTTGGATGATGGTGGCTGCAGTGGTTGGGACTTGGTAGAGTATGCCAGGATTCCTGGGATTTATAATTTTAGGCGGGGGCAGAGTTGTGAAGCAAAAGTTATTTCTGTGTTCTGCCTCTCGCCGCAGGTATGTAAGTAGGGTTGGCCACAGGTGTAAGCCCCTTGGGTCATGTCTGGGGTGTGCATGCCTTGGTCGAAGGCGTGCATCCATGAGTGTTGGAGAGTGGTAGTCGGAGGAGTGAAGATGAAGAAGGTTCAAGAATTCAAAAACTATATTAAGCCATAATCATGTACTTACAATCCAAACCTAGTTGGTGAGACTCAAATCTTCTCACCTGGTTAGGGCTTGTATGTACTATTTAGTCTGGACAATCCCGCACCCTGGCTCCAATCTTTTTCCTCACCAAGATTGGAGACCAGGATTTGCCAGTGCCGATAAGCTGACCGCATCGGGACTGTATCGTCCAGTGCCCATTTGCCTCCGTGATTTTGAGGATGCAGGGCTTGCTAGCCTTGCACACCCCCAAGTGGGGTGTCCTTTTAGCAAAAGGGTGGTGTGCATTTAGCCGGCCCCCCAAAAAAACAGTATGTAGAAAAAAAAACTCATTGATATGATCCCGCATATTTCATTGATTACCCGTACGGGAAATCATCTAGCCTTTGAAGTGGCAGGGGCGAATTAATCTTCTGCACAATTCTTGAGGTTTAGTTTGTTTGTTATTGGATGAGACTTGAGGTAGACTCAATTTCGTAAGTAAGAACAGTGCTCTGATTAGTGATTCAATTATCTCGATGATTCATGTCATCCATGTTTGCTAAAGGTGCTTGCCTCAATTGAATATTTCCTTTTACTGATTCTCAGTCTGCTCTTTGAGCTACGGTTTCTGATCTATTAATCTAAATACGTGAAGGTTCCATTAGGATCCTTTTTCTCCCTATTCATTTGCCTTAACGTGTTACTCATGAGACTTTTTCTGCGCTAATCCTGTTGGCTAGGTTTCTTACAGTCGGGATAGGTTTATCGAACGATCTGTTTTTATTCATTTAGTTTAGGGTCAGCCTAAATGCACTCAAAGCTTTTACTGTGTGCACTCCCAAAGTGAGTACACTTGATGTATACTCCAAGAAAACATGGAGTACAGCTACCAGCACTCCAAAGGAACATGAGTGGTATGGGCCATACGCCACCAGTGATGAAGTAGGGGTGATCATACTCCCTTTGCATAAAATTTATATGAGTACCCATGAGGTTCACTCATATACATTTGGAGTGCACGGACTCCACACTCACTTTTCAAAAAACTGTGTATCACACTCACTTTTCAAAAAACTGTGTATCTTGAAATGGAGTGTAGTACTTGGAACTCCAGTTATATGTGGAGTACGCACACTACACAATCCCAAAATAGCCTATAGCCTGGGATTTATTGGGTCCTGCTCACCGAGACATTGCAGTGAGCAGGTTGACCCTGCTCACTGAGACATCGCGGTGAGCAGGGTCAACCTGCTCACTGAGACATCTCGGTGAGCAGGGTCAACCTGCTCACCTAGACATCTCGGTGAGCAGGTTGACTCTGCTCGCTGAGCATCCAGGTGAGCAGGTTGCTCCTGCTTGCCAAGTTCTCTTGGTGAGCAGGTTGCTCCTGCTTGCCAAGTTCTCTTGGTGAGCAGGTTGCTCCTGCTTGCCAAGTTCTCTTGGTGAGCAGGTTGCTCCTGCTTGCCAAGCTCTCTTGGTGAGCAGGTTGCTCCTGCTTGCCAAGTTCTCTTGGTGAGCAGGTTGCTCCTGCTTGCTGATTTCTCTTGGTGAGCAGGTTGCCCCTGCTCACCGAGACATCTCAGTGAGCAGGTTGCCCCTGCTCACCGAGACATCTCAGTGAGCAGGTTGCCCCTGCTCACCGAGACATCTCAGTGAGCAGGTTGCCCCTGCTCACCGAGACATCTCAGTGAGCAGGTTGCCCCTGCTCACCGAGACATCTCAGTGAGCAGGTTGCCCCTGCTCACCGAGACATCTCGATGAGCAGGTTGCCCCTGTTCACCAAGACATCTTGGTGAGCAGGTTGCCCCTGTTCACCAAGACATCTTGGTGAGCAGGTTGCCCCTGTTCACCAAGACATCTTGGTGAGCAGGTTGCCCCTGTTCACCAAGACATCTTGGTGAGCAGGTTGCCCCTGCTTGCCAAGATTTGTTGGTGAGCAGGTTGCCCCTGCTTGCCAAGACGTGGGGGTAGTTGAGTTTGGCGAGTTTCCTGGTGCCCCTGAAGAGCTGCTTGAGCCCATCCGGCATCCTTCTCATTTGATAGGTTGCCCAGACCACATTGATCACTAATTTCCAACATCTCCAAATATTGGAGTGCACTCCATTGTACTCCAGTGAACATAGTGTAAGTTGGAGTGCGTAGCCAAGGTCTCCTTGTTAAATGTTGGAGTGCAAGCCTGGGCACTCCATTTTTTATTGAGTACATTTAGCCTCACTCCAAAACAAAGGCGGTTTTTCGTGTGGCCATGCCAGTACTCCAGGAGATGTGGAGTGCCACCTAACCCATTCCCAATAACCAAACATGAAGCATATGAGCGGTCTGCGCAAGAGACAGCCTTAAAGGCTACTTAGCGGGTATTTTTAGAGCTTGTCGAATTTGGGGAAGTTTGGGTGCATTTTCCCACTTCCCCCCACCCCCTATTTTACCGAGTCCACACCATCCCTCCACAATTAAATCCACCCTTATGTATATTTAGCTTACTTATTAATGTGTAACACCCTTATAAGTAACCCTCCCCACATTTTTTTTTTTGTAATTCCACTCATTTTCCTGCCAGAGTCTGATGACTCCACAATTA
This sequence comes from Puccinia horiana, assembly GCA_001624995.1. Classification (NCBI taxonomy): domain Eukaryota; kingdom Fungi; phylum Basidiomycota; class Pucciniomycetes; order Pucciniales; family Pucciniaceae; genus Puccinia; species Puccinia horiana. The sequence goes on along the minus strand of LWDY01000050.1, from coordinate 164,943 downwards.
TGAGTCATCAGACTCAGAAAACCTTCCGGTTAATAGGGTTCTTGTACCTCATCAACCGGAAGGCTTTCCTTCCGATTGATGAGTTAAATCAACCTCACTGACCGGTCAGTGAGGAGTTGTACCTCATCGATCGGATGGAAAACCTTCCGGTCGATGAGGTACAACAAACTGATTGACCAGAACAATTTCCTTCCAGTCAATGAGGTTGTTGTGCCTCATTTACCCAAAGGAAAACCTTCCAGTCAATGGGGTTGTTGTACCCCATTGACTGGAAGTTTTTCCTTCTGATCGATGAGGAAAACAGCCTCATTGACCAGAAGGAAATCCTTCCGGTCAATGAGGAGTCCTCACTGACCGTAAGTATTTCCTTGCGGTCAATAAGGAGTCCTCACTAACCGGAAGTATTTCCTTGCGGTCAATGAGGAGTCCTCACTGACCAAAGGATCTACCCAGAACTCTGGAAGCTATAGCCAATTCCCCATTCACTTTTCCTACTTTAACCTTATTGCCCAAAAACATATGACCTCAATAACTTTAAAAGTACATGTCCCACTCCTCTGTAATATTCAGCAAACCTTTTAAATGCATTGAACTCCTTGACTTGAAATTTTTGTGTTTATCCACCCATAACTCTGAAAGCTATAGCCAATTCACAAAAAAATAAAAAAAAGGAGGGAGTCGTTCTTCCAAATCCGCCAATAGACTGGGCAGATTTGGGAGTCACCCTTATTGACCGGAAGAATTGCCATTCCGGTCAATGAGGTGGTTGTGCCTCATTGACCGGAAGGAAAACCTTACGGTCAATGGGGTTGTTGTACCTCATCTACTGGAAGATTTTCCTTCCAATAAATGAGGTAAAAAAGCCTCACTGACCAGAAGGATTTCCTTCGGGTCAATGAGGCACAACAACCTCATTGACCGGAAGGAAAACGTTCCGGTCAATTGGGCTGTTGTAGCTCATTGACTGGAAGGTTTTCCTTCCAATCGATGAGGTGCAACTCCTCACTGACCAGAAGGAAATCCTTCCGGTCAATGAGGACTCCTCATTGACTGGAAGGATTTCCTTCTGGTCAGCGGGGACTCCTCATTGATCAGAAGGATTTCCTTCTGGTCAGTGAGGTTGATTTACCTCATCTATCGGAAGGAAAACCTTCCGGTTGATGAGGTACAACAACCCCATTGACTGGAAGGTTTTCTGTGTCATCAGACTCTGGCAGGAAAATGAGTGGAATTACAAGAAAAAAAAATGTTGGGAGGGTTACTTATAAGGGTGTTACACATTAGTCAGTAAGTTAAATATACATAAGGTTGGCTTTAATTGGGAGGAATGGTGCGGACTCAGGAAAATAGGGGGGGAAGTGGGAAAATGCACCCAAACTTCCCCAAATTTGACATGCTCTAAAAATACCTGCTAAGTAGCCTTTAAGGCTGTCTCTCGCATGGCCCACTCATATGCTTCATGGTTGGTTGTTGGGAACAGGTTAGGTGTGGTGTGCCCAGGCAGGCACTCCAAAAATTGTGAGTGCAATATTCCAGTACTCCATGTTATTTGGAGTACCATGTCAACACAGCCAAAAGTTTGGAGTGCTTGAAGTAAATTTTTGGAGTGCATTTAGGCTGACCCTTAGTTTATGGGGAAAGTGAATTTTACAAAGTAAATTTTACAGGGTACAGGGCCTGTAAAACTACTCCTCATGCGGGGTGATGTGTAATTTTACAAAGCCCGCGCATGAAATTGGACTTCGCAAAAGGGGCCTGTATAATTAAATCCTCACCTGAGAAGGTGGGAATTTGCACCACGGTGTTTACAGGTGCACCCTTGCCACCTCTGAAAATCCTGGTATTGCTGGGTCATCCATATTTTTACTCTGGAGACCCATACAAAGTGCGAGCTATGAATTTACACACACAATCCTGACATGTATCCAGGCAACAAAGATGGCACTTAAGCAAGCACCAGCAATGCACCAATTCCCCCTCCCTTCAAACCCGCCACTTACTTTTCCAAAAAAAATTGTTACTCAATTCCTTCCACGTCTTCTTCGCACTCCAAAATGGATGCTCAGCCAACTTCTGGCCTTTCATCCCAGGCCAACCTCCATGAAGAATATCCGTCAAAAGAGGCAATGGCGCTAGGGAAGTGGGAACTGCCAACCAACTTTGAGGAGTTCCACACCTTCATTGACCATGGTTGCACTCTGGACTGGGAAAATTATCCCCTATACCCCAACGGTGATATGACGTTTGTCAAGGGAATCGATTGTACCATTGTGAACTTTGGTTTGGTGGGATTTACAAAAACCACAGGAATCAAAAATCGAGCCAAGGGCACCTGGAAAGTCCAGAGAGTGTACTGCCTTGGGGCCCTCACTTGTGACATTGATTCTTGTCAGTGGGTTGGATCACCCCCAACAGGAAGAGGCGCCATTTCCTCCTATCTCAAAAGGTATTTGATTTAATGCCAATTTTCTTTTATTAGCTGTAGTACAGTTTACTGATTTTTTTTTTTTTTGGACCTATGCAGGAATCCAACATGCAAAGGCGCTTCCGGACAATGCCCTGGTCAAGTCTCATGGCAATCTTGTACTGGAACCGCTACTCAATTTGATTTCCATAAGCCAATGGGCTGGGGTTTGCTACGACACCAAGGAATACACCAGCACCCATGGCCCGAATCCAAGAAGCCGGACAAACTGGCCCAAGCTGATTTAAAGGCGGAGATACTAAAAAACCCTGCGGCCGGGGCTTTTAAATTGAAGGTTAGTACTTATGCAAACTATCCATGATCTCGGATCTACTAATGCACACCCACTTTTGTGCTTCACAGCTGGGGAACCCATTACCAAAGCTACCAACATCCATGGGGCCTTCATCAATTTGGACCGATTGCGTTACTACCGCCGGCTCATGCTTTGAGAGCTGAATATTGTTCCAGAAAAGTTAGGAGCAGGGGTGGGGAATAAGTTCATAATGGATATGTTCCAATGGAACAATTCAGTTGCCTTCATAATTACCTTTTTATCTTTTAAGTAAAATTCTGATTACATATTAACCTTTCTTCATTTGTTAAAGGTGTGGATTACATGTAATTTTGTTGAGATACACGGACAACAATGAGCACTTCACCTTCCAAACAAAATGGATCAGTGAGAGGCTATTAGCTACAGAAAAAATTAACGAGGACTAATCTCAGATGTTACGTACCGTTTTTCGAGAATGGTTATTTGCTCATGACATCAATTTTCTGTGAGCAAACAGCCAGATGGATACCGGCACAATTTTCTTGGATATGTGGCCTTAGTCAAAAATACTACCAAACACACTTTGCGGTGCTCTTACGACAAATGGTCCGGCCAGATATCACACCTAGTGAGCGGGACGTAATGGCCCGCTAAGTGGTTGACTTCTCAACTGCACAAGCCAATGGTTTCAAGGAAGCCTACATGGAAGTATTTGGGCAATCCGACTGCCACAAGGCCAATAAGATGTTGGAAGGGTGTCACCAACACTTCCGGGTGCAGGTGACCAGAGTCAGGCGTAATCAATCAATCCTTTCTGCCAACCAAGATGTAGGCTTCACATTATTTTCCTTTAACATCTTTTGGGCTCATGCTAAAATTTTCTTTGATCCAACTCCAGGCTGACTTCCAACAAAAATGCTTGGCTTTGCTTGAACCTGCTGAAGAAGGAGACCCAATGCACAAAGAAAAGATTGATGAGTTACGGCGCCTATTCCCCAGGACCAAACGCTGGCTCAACTGGTGGACCATGGAGGATATCCAAGCCATGCTCTTTTCATCCCAACGGCCATTGTTAGATGACTATCCGGACGGCAAGGACAAGCTTCCCAATACCACCAATGCATAGTGTATATTACATGATTAGGTTATTTGTTCCGCTGGGACTGATCAAAATTGGTGTTTTCTGATGACAGCGAAGGGAAGAAATGCCTCATGGTAGGCATGGTGGAGTTTTTTGCTTTTGTTAATGTACTCAAAGAAGAATTCAATGCAGTAATGTGCAGAATATCAGTGGAATACGGATCACAGACCAAGCAACAGGTCAATGTTTCTCAATCAATGGGTTGGGCGAAACCCAAGAAACGCAAATACATCAACGACGGCCGACCACCTGACACTACTGCTGGCCTTCTTGATGGACCTGATCCGGACCTACCAGCACCACATAAGAAAAATCTAGGCCGACCAAAACACTCCCTTAACATTGATAGATCCCAATACACAACATATCAATCTTATGCCACTTCCTCAGAACCCCATTTATCCAACTGCTATGGAGTCACTGTTTTCTTTGTACAGTCCTCTATGGCTGTGTAATGCCAGCGGGAAGGGCTAGACTCTTTTTCATCATCTGGTAACCCATTTTGGATCTCGAACAACCTTCAATTTGACCAAAAAAGGACGTATCCAAACCGTTTTGACCAACGGGCAGTCCAAACTCTTCAAGATCTGTAATGAGCAGCACAAAGCAAACTTCACCCTGGGGGCCTTTGCCTCGTGCGAATTCTTCATGGAGTTTCTCCTGGATCCGAAGTGGAACAAGACCTCAGCACTTGACGGATTGTTTGAAGTTGAAGAAAGCCGGTTGTTTGCTTGTGAACTGGCCAATAAGCCATGTGTCCCACCCCAAACCAGAAGCTTATCGTGTGTGACAATCCAATCAGAAATGTTCTCCCACAGCCAGCTGACTTTCAATCAAGTCCCAGACCTCATTCAGCTATGGACTTCCACTGGGATTTCCAAGACGCCAGGACTTGCCTGCCAATGCCACAAGCAAGCCAAAGGGAATATTCCCACCAACTCATCCAAGGATCTTCCCTTGAATGATGACTACGGCGGTTATGTCAATGAAACATCACACCTGAAGTTCAAGAATGACAAGCCGCCTCAACACTTGTACTTTTTCTTGGAAGTGGCATCAATACTCATTCCATCCAACCGCGATCGCTTCATGGGCACCACGAACTGGCCATTCAAAATCAATGTAGGGGGGGTTACGTATACACTGTTCTCTTGCGGATTTTGGAATGGTTTCCATTACTGGTGTAAGGTCATTCGAAGTGGGGAAGCAGGCGTCACCGGAGGGTGGCTACACAATGATCAAAAAAACAGTGGTATTGCTCAAATGATCAACAAGGATTTATCCTCCATTAGAGGAACTCAACCAAACAGTAGCTGGTTGCGCTACACTCGTGCGTGGACACCAGCGGAGGACAAGTATGTACAAAAGGCCATTAAGAGAATCCGAGCTGACAACACCAAAGCTGAAGGCAAGATTCCGTTTGTTCACCTCAACTTCATGGAAACTCAACAAGACAACTCCAACGAAACCCAACAAGAGGACAATATCAATATCAACAAAACTCGACAGGATGATGGTCTACCAGAGCTGGTTGGGACGGACGACAGGCGCATTCCTATGGATTACAAAGGGGTTGATGAATTGGTCAAGGACCAGTCCTATGGGGACTTTCATCGGAAGAAGAGGAAGACTTGCGGGATCCACCAGCAAATGACAAACCTGAGGAACTGAGGAAAAAGAAAAAGCTGAAGCCAATGAAGGTAGTCAAGGCTGCGGAGGTACCAACAAGAAAAAGCCTGAGGAAGCGGTGAATAAGTCATGCTATGGCCCCTGGCCTGTCGGTATGTTCCCCCCCTCAGATTTCATGTCAAGTGGTTGTCTACATAATTTCCTTTGTTTTTTGGGCGGTGAAGTCATGCTATGTCCCCTGGCCCGTCAGTATGTTCCCCCCCCCCCCGCCATCCCAATCAGATCCAAGTATAATCAACCCACAGATTTGTAGCTTAAAAATAGCATGGCTTTGCCACAAATATATTTCACACAACAGGGGGCTTGATTTGACCCCCGGTGGCATAAAATCTGCCTAATAATGGGGGTCTCATGGTCAATCTCTATCACTATTCCTATGTCTTTATATACCCAACACAGTTGGACTTTTTTTTCTATCAAGATAAAAGTGCACCCTTGGCATTGGAGTATGTGTGGCCTTGACTAGTTGCTGTGGTTGCAGTTGGTGTAACTACATGTATGCCGATAGCCCTGACCAGTCGCCGTGGTACACTGTCATGTCGATACATGTGTTCCCCCAGGACCGACTGGTCCCCAAGGCAATAGGAGAGATGAGGACCAACCAATCCCAGATGTAAGAGGGGAGTACTCTCCTCTTTACTCTGGGACCCTTCAGTTGTTGGTAGCAGAGGAAATGTATGCTCCCCTTTCCTCCAGGACCAGATGGCACCGGCCGAACATCCGAGGGGAAAGAGGAGATGAACACTGCCCCTTTGTCCAGGACCCAACGGTCCCAGAGTACAGTGGAGAAACACTTCCCCTTCCTCCTGGAGGAAAGTGGAGAGATACTCTTCCCTTTCCTTCATGACCGAATGGTCCTAGAGGGAAGTGAAGAAATACTCTCCCCTTTCCTTCAGGACCAAACAATCCCAGAAGGGGGAGTAGAGAAACTCTCCCCTTTCCTTCAGGACCAAGCGGTCCTGGAGGAAAGTGAAGAGATACCCTCCCCTTTCCTTCAGGACCAAACTGTCCTAGAGGAAAGTGGAGAGATAGTATTCCCTTTCCTCTAGGATCATATAGGAAAGTGGAGAGAAACTCTCCCCTTTCATTCAGGACCAAACGGTCCTAGAGGAAGGTGGAGAGAAACTCTCCTCTTTCCTTCAGGACCAAACGGTCGAAGAGGAAAGTGGAGAGAAACTCTCCCCTTTCCTTCAGGTCCGAACGGTCCTAGAGGAAAGAGGACAGTTTCTCTCCCCATTTCAGGGCCTCCAGGACCAAATGGTCCTAGAGGAAAGAGGAGAGAATCTCTTCCCTTTCCTTCATGACCAAACGGTCCTAGAGGAAAGTGAAGAAATACTCTCCCCTTTCCTTCAGGACCAAATGATCCCAGAAGGGGGAGGAGAGAAACTCCCCCCTTTCCTTCAGGACCAAACGGTCCTGGAGGAAAGTGAAGGGATACTCTCCCCTTTCCTTCAGGACCAAATGATCCCAGAAGGGGGAGGAGAGAAACTCCCCCCTTTCCTTCAGGACCAAACGGTCCTGGAGGAAAGTGAAGGGATACTCTCCCCTTTCCTTCAGGACCGAACTGTCCTAGAGGAAAGTGGAGATATAGTATTCCCTTTCCTCTAGGATCAAAACAGTCCCAGGGGAAAGAGGAGAGACATTCTCCCCTTTCCTTCAGGACCGAACTGTCCTAGAGGAAAGTAGAGATATAGTATTCCCTTTCCTCTAGGATCAAAACAGTCCCAGGGGAAAGAGGAGAGACATTCTCCCCTTTCCTCCAGGACCAAAAGCCGCCAGAGGAAAGTGGAGGAATACTCTCACCTTCCCTCCAGGACCGACCAGTTCCAAAGGGAAGTGTAGAGATACTACCCCCTCCCTCCCGGACCAAATTGTCCCAGAGAGAAAGAGAGATACACACTCTTCTTCTCTCCGAGACCAACCAGTCTTATAGAGGAAGGGAGAGATACTCTCCCCTTCCCTGTCTTACTGACCAGTGTTGGCGAGAAGGGGAGAGACGCTCCCCCCTTCCCCCCAGGACCAAACGGCCCCACAAGAACTAGAGGAGCCACCCCCCTTCAGGATTTACTGGCCGTAAATGCGAGTCGAGATACTCCCTCCTCCTTGAGGAACAACTTGTCCAAAATGGAAGCGCATTGATACTCACCCGTCTCCCCTTCTACTCCCTCCTCCTTCAGGATCAACTGGCCTCAAATGGAAGTAGAGTGATACTCTCCTCCTCCTCCCAGGGGTAAGAGGATAGATAATCATTGCACCCTCCAAGACTATCAAGTCCAGGGAGAAGGGTAATCCATATTTGCATTTTTAATCAAAACCAGTTTAGGTTTCAAAAATAATGTGGATAAAGTTCAAATTGATTTGAAGATTTTGAACTTTTTGGAAATGGATATAAATTAGAAAACCTTGAAAAATACAAGTGCAGCGGCGCAGCCGCCATAAACTCTAGTTTTATCTCAAGCGGTGGGCCTTTGTAATTTCCTTCATCAGATTTTATCTCAAGCGGTGGGCCTTTGTAATTTCCTTTCATTTTAGCACCATAAATTTCTGTTTTTGTGATGGTGGATGGATAAAATTACAAAGTGGTTTTCACAAGCTATACGACCCTGTAAAAGTGTTGGTGTGCAATTCTCCATGAGAGATGGCTGCGCTATAAATTTACACGGTCATCACTTTGCAAGACCACACTTTGTAAATCTTGGCATTGCAAAAATATACTTGAAACCAATCAGATGGGATATTGCACAATTCAGTTCACAGGCCCTGCTTTTGTGATGGGTCATTTTGGGTTGGGAGGGTGTATGTGAGCCTGGGTCTCTTACGTGACACACAGGACACAAGGTTATGCTCTCAAGGGTTGTATTACTCTGGGAAGGGGAGGGATACAACGGAGAGATAGAGAGAGAAGGAGAGGAAAAGAAAGAAGAAGAAGAGATAGAAAATAGAGAAGACTAATTATTATTATTAAGGCTGTCTTACTACCTCTTAGGCAGCAGCTAGAGCTGCCTCCTCCTCAAAGTGAAACTGAGGAAGGTATTGATCTAGATTAAGTCTAGTCAATCAAGATTTTTCTGACTAAAGGTCAAGGTTAATAAACTAGAAACCTGAGCAATCTTATCAAAGCCAAGAAAGACGATAGGGGAAAAGAGTTTGATGATGAAAGTTATAGGAATTGATGATCAAAGATCATGAGAGCTCAAGACAAGGAAAATTGAAGTAAAAAGTATCCAAGGAGAAGAGACTTACAATGGAGTAGACCAAACACTTATAAAGTGAGGAGTATACGCCAAATGAGTACCTTTCTGAGGTTTCCAAGAGCCAATGAAAGTTGGTGATGAAGTGGATAGTTTTTTGGTGGTTCAATTTCGAAGTGAGGAATGATTGGAGGGGTACCAGGGGCTGGAACAGACCGTTTAGAATTTTCCTGTACAGACAAAACAGTTTCTGACCAATGTGGGATGAATTTAGTTCAAGATTGAATATATGCAATATTCAAGCTTAAGTGGTTTGAACTTCAATCAATTTCAACATTGCTCATCACATTACAAAGATAAAAGAAGACACAACAAAGCCCAATGGATAGGAACTATAGTAATAAGAGAAATATATATTTTATCAATCAATAGTGGATGAAATGAGAGATAATCATTCAACAGATTAATTCTTATGTATACAAAGATAAATTGATTTCTTGGAAGCCTTTTGGGCAATGAGTATTGTCTCTAAGGCTGACAGTGTAAAATTACATATCACCCCCAGGGCTGTGTAATTTTGCGGGCCACCTATTTTATGGGGCCTTGTACCTTGTAAAAATCTATAGGTCCTTAGTTTATTTACTTTGTTAATGTTTTTCTTCTTTTCTGATTAATACTCAGGACTTTTGCTCACTTCTTGGGCTCCTGGTTTCACTGGATTAGTTGACCGTTTGGTTGATTATCATTTCCGGGACCGCTTGCACCTGTTTACAAATGAGTAAGGTTCAACCGGTTAGGTTTTGATTCAACTTAGCGCACGACTTGCCTTTGCTCGTTGCACAACCTTTTGGTTTCTGGAACTGCTGATGAATTCTGACAGGTCTTAACTCCCCTTCTTCTTCCCCTGTCAGCCGAGATTATCCGGTGGGACCCGGAGTTCTCAATTCCCCATCTCCGTCTAACCCTGCGCCTGAGTTGACAAAATATCCATCTCCCCCGCCCAGGTGTCGCTCTACTCGTGATCGAAAACCTTTGAACAAGTATGGTACCAACGGTGGGTCAGCTATGCTACACATATCGTTAACGTAGCGTAGTGTTAGCTTTTTAAGCTAAGCTAACACACCACTAACATTAGCGGTACCATCCAGCCAACTAACGCTAACATTTTTTTGAAAAAAAAATTTGTTAGTTGTTAGCTGGGGGTCAGGAAAAAAACTAACGCTACCTGAAGTTTGTGTTAGCGGTGGAAAAAGCTACGCTACACTTTTGGAATTTTTTTGGTTAGTTGGTAGCGTAGCGTTAGCTGGGGTCAGGTAGAAACAACTAACACTACCAGTAATCTGTGTTAGCAGTGGTGTAGCGGTGTTAGCAGCTCCAAAAGTTACGCTACACTTTGGCATGATCTATTGACCCACTATGCTACAAGTTAGCATAGCTGGTGGAGTTGCTCTAAATATTAAATAAGATGATGGATTCATTGATTTAGCATAGTGAAGAAATGGATTCAGATTAAATGAAAACAAAAAAATGTGACTGAAAATTACAGCATGCCCAATTAAGCTTGCTAGTTTTGGCCAAAATTAAAAAAAACCTTTTCACGCAGCACAAATGTCTGTGCATGATGCGGATGGCACCAATCTTACCCAACCCAACCACACTCAAGCTGCAAGAACCCACTACCAACCAAAAACCCACAAAAATGTAGTGTACAATATTTCTCTTCATCATCCTTTACTTCCTTCAATTTCTGTGATGCTGACGTTGGGTATTTGAATTGATTTCGATAGGCCAATGAGACCCAACATAAACAATACTTCTACAGACGGCTCACCCTCCCCTTCCTCTTAATCCATAGAAGAATGGTACCACCACCCATTGACCCCACCATCGGAGAGACATTTACCTCAGCTTTTCGATGGCACCCGCTTTATCGTTGAACGTCAAGATCGCCGACGTGCAGCATTTATCAGACACCAACAGGGATCGGTTGATCCAGCACTCTCATTGTCGTCAAACAACCCACCTGAACCAAATGAGTCGGAATGTGAAATCGTCCCTAGTCAGGCAACTCAATCAGAAGATGGATCAAACTTAGGCCACTCGGAAGTCCCAATAAACATCGAGTTTCTCTTCTTTGTCCCTATCCCAATCTCTCAGACTCCTTCTCCAGCCTCCACTCGCAAGCGACGAAACACTTTCAATGTGCCCAGTTACAATAAGATACAATATGAAACTGACGCAATCGTCATACCATGGAAAATATGTGATACCGATCTGGCCAGTTTCAAAAAATCAGCTATCTTTTCAATCACAAGTGGTGAGGATGAGAGCCTTGCTCTGTTTGCCAGCGAGCAAGAGAGACTCGGAAACATTTTCTGGTTTGCTTCCATCCCACATGGGGGCATCTTCTCCGCCACCCACAAGCAAAAAATCGATAGTCCGGTCATCTTCCAGAAATTCCTTGACGTTTCCTCAATGACTCCTGAAACCTGTAAGAGAACCTGCCGCATGGTTCATAAGGATCCCAAGGTGGCTGTCCAAGTAAGTAAGACTGCTTGTTTCTTGGAATAACAACACATTTTCTGACAGGTGGGTACAATCTTTCTAGAAGGAAATGGCTTACAAGAATCTCAAGCAAGTCCACCAAAGTACCAGTTCCGTCGAGACTCCACCAACTGAAGTACCATCTACAGGTGCACAAGCGGCGTCATCTCTCACTGAAATTATAACACAGCTTTATGCTGTCCGTGAACCGTGCAGCTCACTTACCAACAGCCATGAGCTCCATGTCTACATCAATCCCGAGAATTCAAATGAATACTTCACCTTGACAATGCCCAGAGCAGATGCCTGGGCAAGAGCAATTGTAAGCTTTTTTCTTTTGAATGTGTGGTGCAGTCAATCAAACCGAGCTCAGACCACTCGACACCTTTTCTAAAGATCAAACCCAGCCGAAGTCACAATCCATTCTCCACCAAAATCACCACTTTTTGCTTTCAAAAAGGCTGTCTCGTCTGAAGCCTCTCCAAGTCAAGCTCCTGTTCAAACTCCCCCAGTCATCGCTTCCCAGCCAGCTGCAGTTGGTCCCAATTCCAATAACGTTTTTCCGATGTATACCTTGCACCCATCAATGTTCTCTAACCCTGGAATGATGTTCAACTCAGCTGGCAATATGGCACCGAAAACACCCGATCAACCAATTACTACTGCTTTATTACCTCACACTCCACTCGATGACACCAGCACTTTATCCGACTTCATCAAATTTGCCCATGTTGATCCTGACTCCAATGAAGTCAACCAAGGTCTTCAAAAGCTCGGAATCACACACTGGTGCATGTTTAAATGCTTCAGTGCTGATGAGCTCACTCAGGTTGGTGTACCAGATGGTCCTGCCCAAGTACTTGTACGGGCAGCTAACTCTTATGGTGCCCATTTATACAAGCTCTCTAAATAAAATACTCTCGATGATACTGTTCTCATAGGTTCTCATAGCTCTCATTTTTATTATTTTTCTTATTGCTCGCTCGCTCGCTCACAGATCCAACTGTTCTCATAGCTCTCATTGTTCTATTTTTACTTCTTATTGATCTCTTGATCACTTGGTCGCTTGCTCCAACTGTTCTCATAGCTCTCATTGTTATATTTTTTACTTCTTATTGATCGCTTGCTCGCAATGTCATGATGAATCGGAAAAGGTGTCTAATTGATTTCTTGCTCTCGTGAATAAAAAAAAAACTATCGGTTGAATCAATCGATGTACCCACAGCCTTGGAAAAGTTGTTTCATAAGATTTGGAGTGAAGGTCAGCCTAGCGAAAGCTTCAATCTTCTCACCATCAAGATCTCCACATCGACGCAAGTTAGCCTTGAGGACACTGAATCCCTTTTCAATAGGATTCAGGTCAGGTGAGTAGGCCGGTAAATAAACTAAACGACATCCATGGGCCTCGATAATCACTTCTATGCGACCATTGTGATGAATGTGTGCATTATCCATCACCAGGACACTTCGGGGTCCTGGGAAAGGATTCATGCTGTGAACCTACATACAGAAAAAACTTGTTGAGCATTCAAAAAAATGACTTTTAGACTGGAACCAGGTCAAACTCACCAAGCAATGCTCAAGATAATGTTCGAAATCGATTCGCTTGACATTTTCAGTCTGTATCATGACCAAAACCAGTCCACTGGGAGCCACTGCAGGGATAAAGTTGAATTGGTGGGTTGCCCGGCCGACAGAAGCTCTGGATGTCCTCTCTCCTAGAGGGTCCCAACCTTTGGTTTGGATCACACCATCAAGGCATATGCCGCTTTCATCTGAATGAGAATGTGAACAACGGAGAAATAAAAAATAGAGGTACAAGTTGAACCTGAGAGACAAACCTGTGAATACCAGGCACTCCGGGTTGTGGTGGGCCATAAGCATGGTGTAAGCAGCTCTTTGACCTGCGTCCTGTCTTGGATGGACTTTGCGCATCTTCTTTCAGCTGAGATTGAGTCGGAGGTGGAGATCGTTTGAGATTGTTTGCAAGATTTGTAGGTTGAACTTATCCAGGAGATCTTGTTGGATTTCGGCAAGGTAGACAGTTGGTTTGTTGGTGACCATCTCCCAAACAAATGCTCGTTCCTCCTGGCTAAGAGCTAAAGGCCGACCTTGGATCTTGTAAGTTTTGGGATTGTTGACGACACATCGAGTCGAGTTGTAAAGATTACACCAACGTTGAAGGGAGTCTGAGCTGATGTGAGCAGCATGCGTGATATTGATCTCATCTAAAGAGGCTCCATCCAGGCTGGCACGCACAACGGTGTACTTGATGGAAACTGAATATTTGCAATACATCTGGGTACATCAAATTCAAAAGCAGCTAGTCAGCACAAAAGCCATTGAGAGAGGTAAAAGGAAAACTCACCGGTCGAATGATGTGACTTTTGACGTAGTAAAATGGCAGTTGCAGGGTTCTGGAACAACAAGCCTGGTTGGGTTGGGTAAGATTGGTGCCATCCGCATCATGCACAGACATTTGTGCTGCGTGAAAAGGTTTTTTTTAATTTTGGCCAAAACTAGCAAGCTTAATTGGGCATGCTTTACAACATGGAAAAAGAAAACATTTTTTTTTTTGAAATGGGCTGCTTATTTTTTTTATCAATTTCTTTTTTTGTAGAGAAATCTGTATATAATCAGAGAGCCGTCACTTGTTTTAGTTGGAAGAAAAAGAACAAAAGCAAATTCAGAGATGTCATTTTTGTCAATGTGTGGTGGATTGAAAAAACCGTCAGTCGTAAATGTTAAGTGGGGACCACAATCGGATTCAGTAAGATCTTGATTGACTTCTAAGTGTGGTACGGAAGGGATTCCATTCTGGGACATCAACTCACGGTTGGATCTAAACGGTATTTCGGCTAGTTGCTTAAAGTGATTTCCAATGATCTGGCCGACACATGTTGATTGTTGATAATGTTGGTTGAAAGCTTGAGCAATGGTTTGGGTGAATGTCTTGATGTATTGGCCAATGATTTTATTACCGCACAAAGATTTGCGACATCCAACCACCCACATTTTTCCACCCCAAGAGCGTTGTTCAGAGGAGACAGGACTGATGAATTGTTTTGAATCGTGCAAGAAGGTTGAAAGGAAGTTCAAATCAATTTTTTCTTGGTCGGTTAAATCTTCCATCTTGATGAATTCAATGACAGCCATGACTTTCTTTTTGTCTTGTGGGTCTCGGATCACGCAGCGGCCAGTTTGAAACAAGAAGAAATCGTCCACAGTTTTGTAAGCTAAGGTGATATCGTCAGGGGTAGGGGGCAGGGGGTCGAGTGTATTGATGTTCTTGTTGATTGGGAACCCATTTTTGAGGAATATGTGGATAGATTTCGAGAGGTTCGAAAGAGGGTTTCCTCCAATAGATTTTCTTCTTTGTTTGGTTGGCCTCCAAAGTGTTTTCAAGAAGGTCCGCACGATCACGTCTCATAGATTTGATCTTGATTCTTCTTCTGCTTGGACTCCTTTTTCTATCATAATCAAATCATGTCCCTCCCGGCAATAAATTCCAGCGGGATCATATCATATGACAGAAGGGAAAAAAAAACAAATCAGTATCTTGCTTTAATGGTTGAATAAAAATGATTGGTACCTGGTCAAAATCCACATCCACAGATCTTGATACGCCCAAGACATGGAATCAGCTGATGTGATCTCCAAACAAGTCATGATGGATGAAAGCGGCTAATGAAGAGTTTTCTTCACTCCTGGGAATGCAGACTTGGAAGCTGGTCCCTCGACCCGCCAAAAGACGCATAATCAAGTCAAAGTGGGTGTTCAAGGTGAAAAGAAACACCGACAATTCCATTCAAAAACTCAAGGCAAGGTTGGTGGCGATGGGCTATGCACAGGTTAACGGCATAGATTACACTGAAGTTTTTTCCCCGACCCTGCGCCTCATCTGCAGCCTTCTAGCGGTCAAGAAATGGAAAGGCCGTCAGGTTGATTTTAAAACCGCCTTCTTCAATGGCCACCTCGATGAACCGGTCTATATGGAAGTGGACAGAGCTGTTGGAGGCATTCTTTTGGCGTCTGATGTCTGATAGATAGCGGACGATTGAGGTTTAATCTTTGTTGGTGGTTGTTGGTGAATTATTTGTAGGTATACGGTTACCGGATGATAAGAAGTTTGTTATTTTTTTTTGCTTTGGATTTTGTAAATTTAGCTCTGTAAGGGGCTACAGAACCGAAGGCAAGTCTTCCATAATCAGAATTAAACAAATAAATAATAAAACGAGGGAAGATGGTTGGATGCAACTCCAAGAGAAAAAAAAAAACAATATGTATGTAAGAGTAGAATATTAAAAGAAACAGTTCCGTAGGAGATTGAATGGGATAAAAGGTGAAAGAACAATCAAGCAAAACAGAAAGATAGAAGGAAGCCAAAAATGATAATTATTGAATGTGAAGATTGGTAGTATTTGTAATACATGTACATGCATTTTTATTTATCAATGCAAAAGTTATTATTATTTTTCATCATAAAACAAGGACAAAGTCAAAAATA
Organism: Puccinia horiana; assembly: GCA_001624995.1. NCBI lineage: Eukaryota > Fungi > Basidiomycota > Pucciniomycetes > Pucciniales > Pucciniaceae > Puccinia > Puccinia horiana. The sequence goes on along the minus strand of LWDY01000050.1, from coordinate 149,130 downwards.
AGAAAAAAAACCCGCTGTGCTTTTTTTTTTTTGGTTGTCGTATCGATCAGATTGATGGAGTTGGTTCGAAGAGAATTTAAGAATCAAGAGATATCTTCAGCAATTATTTTAAAACGGACAAAAAAACCAGCGAAGGAATGTGAAAGTCGAATTGTTCAAAAGAAGAAGAAAACGGAAGAAAAAAGAACAAAAGAAAAACACTGGGTATTTTTTCCTTTCTTGGAGGGAAGAGGATGACTAATTCACACCAGCGAAAAACTCAAGCATTATTGAGAAAGGATCGAGGAGAGGGATTGATGAGGAGGTGAAGCGACGCAGGATCGAGATAATAGATTATGTGACCCGTTTTGGGGCGGATCCATCACTGACGAAAGACTTCCATTTGGACCGGGATTCTTGAATGAGGTCTTGAATATCTTGGCGGTTATAAAGTTTGCGAATAGAGCGAAGCCAACGGAACGAGTTTTCCATCTCGAACCGGCCGCCTAGAGTCGACAATATCTGCTCGAAATCATGCCCTGGTCCGATCTTGCTTCTTAGACAGTAAACCAGGGAGACTGCCGCTAGAATCAAGATATCCATTCCCTTCAAAAAGAACGCATCCCATAGCCTCAATTGAGCTTCATATGGCACCGTATTCGCAAAGATGGTTATATACCATTTCGTCGCATATGCTGAGCTTGAAATCATCTGTTTGTCCTATTTGTGCAATCAATTGAAAAACAATTATTACAACGATGTTCTGAAGAGAAAGGCGACGGTGTGTACTCACAAATGTAGCATGAACTGCTGGTATCAGATGTTCAATCAGTCGTTCTTGAATATAGAAGCATTCCAATAATCCAGGGAACCCAGGAGAAAAGATGTTGTGAAATTGATGATTGTCATGAATCCGGACCATACAGACAAATGCATCCTAAAAGATTGTTTTGAAATATTTTTTGATAGAGAACGTAAAAAAGAAAGTTACGGAAAAAACTTTTGATTAAATAGAGGAAGTTAAAAAAGACCAACTGATTATTACTAATCAAGTTTGAAGATGGGTAAAAAGACCTTAACAGTGTTCTTACCTCTGCACTAAAGTAGCTCAAAAGTGTTGCTGCTATCGGTCCCATGCCTTGGCAATATCCGCATGTTTTGCAGTACATTCCGAATGAGTGTAATACCTGAAAGAGTGCTCGCTGCCTGGGACAATTTAATTGAGGGTTGATCAGTAAGAGGATAAGAGACTAGATCGCGATGAAAATAATGGTAGCTACCCTTTGCCATAACGCGTGTGAAAGAAGATATGGCCATTAATTGTTCTGGGGACGTCTAGATCAATTTGAACATCCTGCTCACTGGGGGAGTTGAGTAACGCCTGGAACTGTTGATGCAAACGTTGGATGGTGGGTTTGTGTGAGGATTGACGATGTTGATCACTTTCGGCTAAAAGCATCTCCCAGGCAGCTCGCCTCCAACGATCTGGAATACCCTTGAAGCATCTTTTCTCGAATCGAGCACGTTGCTGATTCCATTCTGGTCGGAGTTGAAAATATGATTGGCTTGAGCTTGGGTCACGTGAGCTGGGCATCAACATATTTGCCCATTTGTCGATGCGGCTTGTCTCTTGGACCAATGACTGATGGTTGATTGAGTTGTAGCTTGAGGGAGGGCTAGTGGCTAGGATCGGGTCCGAGTTGGTGGCAACGGCGATTGGATAAAATGCATCGGATGGTAAATAGAGTACACGTTCGGAGGACATTGGTTTGAAGAATCCGTATCGATCCGCGTTGCCCAAGATTGCGATTTCGGCGTCTGAGAGCATGTCGGAGTGTGCAGCAGCAGCAAGTTGAGTGAGTGAGGCTAGTGCTGATAGTCTCTTGTGTTCCCGCGTCCTTTCGATTCCCTCATGAAAGCCATCCCCAGGAACGCCGACCTTATCGAGATAAGCGTAAACCTGGTGAACATGGTGAGCAGATTGCAAGTCGAGGGCAGGCGATGGATGTTGAGGAGCAGAAGCGGTCATCGGATGAGAAGGCTGATAGATTAGGGGTGAATGAAGAAGAAGAAGTTTATTATGTCGGAGACTGCAAACCGGAAAAGTAAATGGAAATCGATTCGGATTGCGAATGGGGAATGGTCAAGAGGAGCACCGAGCACAGGCAGTGCGGGCAGTGCGGCTTACTAAGCAACCACCCGATGACGTAATCGCCTCCAACGCCTGACTTAATTAACTGACGGCGGTCAACCACATACTTAAATGCATACATACTCTGGTTCCGAGTTTCCGCTGACTTGCTGAGCCGGTCAACAAGCTACCACTGTAAACTACCATCAGGGTCTGTCCTCCATCAGGCACTGTTTTCCTTCGGCGCTGGTCGATTGAGTACACATACAGTGGGACTTGCTTGGAACAGACCAGCCGAACCAGAGCTTGGTCTGTTCGATCCTCACCTAATTGGTCGAAATCCATTCGAATCTGGGCTATCCCAAGAAAGAATTCTTGCACAAGATCCCCCCGAACAGTCTCCTCTTTCTTTAGGATGCCCTGTTGGCTATGATTTTTTCATGCAGATCGTTGTCCAGCAGGTCTCATTGAGCTCCACCCTGCTGTTCAAATCCAAAAGATACAATCTCTGATCAGGTGCCTTGCCAGGAGCAAAAACGTTATGTATTGGCACACTCAATGTCATCTTGACGCTGTCGCGGGTTCTGGGGTGAGACATTTTCTCTGAAGTTGCGGAAACGTCCCAGAATGAACCCGATTGCTCTGCGTTGTAGTAATCGCTACAAAATCAGAGGTATTTATTATGGAATTAATTTACGCCGGTCGTCCCGGCCAATTCCATCGACCAGGGGATCGAGCTTTGGGTGCGTGGTGCTTGGCCACAGGTGCAGACTCCCAAATATAGAAGCCATCCACACCAACGCATGTCCATAAAAAATTTAATTGCATCACCATGGAAGGGTCATAGCGGAGTGGCCAATTCGTCGCCGTCATTATAGTTAGTTCTCATCGATAGGCGTCGGGATCTATGAATCCAAATTCTTCAATCTTTGTTACAAAAGTCTTCAAACACCCAACACAATATCTCGAGCTTGGAGGATATCCAACTGTCCGGTCTCGGGTCCTCCCAAAGCCTGCAGGAGAACCCTCCCGGCACCGTCCGAACCTTGGACCCGCGACTTTAGGGGTGATTAGGCGGTGTGTTAGACCGGATGATTGGCCGCGTGCCACTTGGCATACAGCCGGAAGGGGCAGAGGAAATTGAGCAGAAACCTCTGCGTCAGGTGACCGAAACACAACCGGTCGTAATATCTGTGTTGTCCGAGTAATTTGGAACCGGATTACAATACGGAGACGATCGGGCGTGCTACATGTGTGGTCCCGACGGCGATAATTATGTACAGGGACTTGCGCACACTTGTGTTCGGATGTCCAAGGATGATGCACATTCTGACATAACATACACCACACTGACGTGTGGGGTCCGGGCGACCGGCCGCCGGCTCGTCCCGTTAGTAGTATATCCAATCCTGTAGGATGTGAGTCACAATTTACTGGAAGCTGCTGGAAGCATGTACAACCAGCGGGAATTCGGATTACCTCTCAATGTCAGACGAGCTTCTTGGAGAAGCATATGTGTACAGCTTCCGAAGCTGACCTTCCACTTGAACTGTTTGCCCGTCAATATCCTTAGCAGGATTCATTGCCTGCGTGACCCACTATTGCCTTGCCTTCAATTGTCTCTGGTGGCAGTGCCTCCGGTTGGAGTTATGTGAAAATCGTCTCAGTAAGTCAAGTATCAACACTTCTGTCTGCTTCTTCAATCGATGGGACAGGTATCAGATCTGGTCACACCTCAAAAATTTCTACCATTCATGTGTCCCTTCGCCCCGGCGTGTGTCATACTGTGAGATCTACGGGAAGCCCTACGTTTTTCCTAAGATGCTTGCGGCAATTCAAAAGATTATGAAGGATTAATGAGCAGGATTGACATCCACGTTGGGCGGGGCGTGTTTGTGATAAAGCCATATTGGTGTTCCGCTGCAAAACTTCGGCCAAGGCAATTGTCGTGTCGGTTCTTTGTTTTCGTCTTTTCAGCTCCCTAGTCGCCTTTGTTTCCTTAAGCAATACGACTCAGGCGATCGAAAAAGAATGGCTGTTTGGCCGCTTTCAACAAATGGGCAACTGTTACTCAGTCTGTTGCAATTTCAAAGTATTGCTCACTTAATCAATGGAGCTCCGATGCAACGACCACCTTTTACCGCGTGCTCACCCAACTTCCAACAGTCTGTGTATGATGCTGGATGTGGTGTTTTCCATGAAGACTTTCCAGTTATGCAAACTGCCCAGCCTTACCCCACATGGACGCGCCATGTAGTACCGGTGGTTTTTACTGAATACTGGATGTTGGATTATCATCCTATGAACTATCCCAGCGCATATCCTGCCCACCGAACATAGATCTTAGCGGCTTACAAGGAAACGCGGCCATATTTGAGCCCGGAAACTCAAGACAGCAAACAGGAAAGCGAACTACGACAAAAAATGAGGGTACACCAACCCGACAAAGAGTGTCTAGCAGCGTGAATGCAGGGAGTTCTTCTAATACTATTGTGGGCCAACCTTCCGTCGCAAGTTATTTACCCTTGGCAAACAGTCAAACTTCGGCCGGCCCATCTGTGAGCAAATCTATTCGATAACCACATCTTGATTGAGATTCTGCTAATTTGTAGGCATGATGGATTTAATTTTCTCTAGAAGAAGGTAGTATTAAATCAACAGGAGCGTGGCAAATTGATGGCAGGATATCCAGTCGCGTCCGCGGGTAACTTTGGGCGGAGGGGCTCCCGCTCAGCAAGCCAAGCCAAGCCTCATCGATCCCCTCTGCCAGAATCTGTGGGGCAGAAGACGGTTGATGGAATCTTGACTAGAACTGTTGATTTGTCCAGCCAAACCGAGATACAATCAATTTCTTCGGGAACAGATGGCACGGCTGCTGCTAGTTCTAGTCACGAGCCTACTAGGATGTCTCCAGGTGATACTCAAAGATCAATGGATAAAACTCCTAAAACTAAGCCGACGTCAGTAGAAGAGAACGTCAAGGTAGACAGAAAGGAATCATATTTCGGGGTTCCAGGTAGTGCTGCTAGTCTTTCTCCGGTCCAAGGGGGAAATGATAAAAGGAAAGGCGCGAGTGAGAAGATGATATCAGGAAATTCCAATGGTCCAGAAACTACCGTCAATCAGAAGCAAAATCTTCAAGGCCAAAAGGCAAACAGCTTGGCATCAACCACCCGAGACAAACATCCGGATCCGAGTAGCAAAAAGACTTGAGATGATTTGGAGAAGCCAGAGCCTACGACCCGAATCACGACAGAAGGCTTGTTTGCTTCTGCTGATGTGAATGGGGAGCCAAATCGCAAGCTTGGACTAGACCAAGACAAGCATCCTTCGGTGATGAGGACTCCCATTGAATCAACCCAAAAAGGCCGTGATGGTTTTTTTGAAGGTAAACTTGGGACCACTTCCCTAGAAAATCAAAACAAATCTTCCTCAGAGAGCAATGTGGACCCCTCCAACGTTGATCACCGGAATCTCAGCCCTAATCTCGGCTCTGAGAAAAAGATAGATGAGATGCGTTCGGTAACTGTAGAATCTTATAAAAGTAAACTTCTGAGAAAAATTTCTGCAAGCTCTGGCACCGGAATTAAACAAAAAAGGACGACAATAACGACAGAGTCAGGAGCGCCGGCGGCGAGTATTGGAGATTCCAAGCCTAGAAACAAATCTACGAATGATTTGCTCAAGTCCAAATTCACACAGACGGAGAATTCCTTTTCAGCCCTTGCAGAGGAAGACTCAGACCCTGGTCTGAAAGAAATTGAAAATGTTGATCATATTTCCGTTACGAGTGGAACCAAGGACCTAATCCCGTTGCGCAACGACTCGGGCGACGCGATCTCGAAAGACCAAGTCAAGCCAAACCATGTATCGCCAAAAGCCTCACATGGTGTTCCTGACCCTCAATATTCTGATTCGGGCTCGTCCGCGAATGAAATTTCCGGAAAAGAAACCCCTGAACCTGCTAATTCAGACAGCCAGTCAAATACATCAGGCGAGGAACCCCAACCTGAAAATCAAAAGTAAGCGAGTTGGTGGTCTTTTTATGTTCATGTACAAAATATTTACACACGTTTCATTCCGAATTGATGGGGAAAAAAAGCGAAAATAAAAACGTTCAGGAATATCAGTTGTTGGAAGCGCGGTTCCAGGAAACAAGGAAGTCATTCGGGAGCAAAAAAAGCAAAGCAAAAAATAAAAAAAATGAAAAACCGAAAAACAAAAAACTCAAAAAATCAGCGGCCAGCCTTAAAAATTTGGAAATGAGTGTTGATGACAAACATGAAAATGAAGAAAAGTACGTTGTTTCTTGTACAGTCAAAGTGCCTGCTCTTATCATCATGCACTTTGATCTTAATACATAATTCATTTCCGTTCAAAAATGTAGCTCAATGACGAATCCAAAAAAGCAGTTGGAGAAACACCATGAGCTAACCAAGCCAGAAAACCTCCAGAAAATGCAAAGTAAAGCCGTGACCGATGTGAGTGTCATTTCTGGTATACAAATACCAGAAATGCGAAATATCTATAGCACAACGGTTCAATCCTATTTGTATATGCTTGGATTACTCATGATGTATCAAATATTGCCACCCTTTTTTTCTTGGCCTCCTTTCCAGTCAAAAAGCTCAGGAAAAGTGCTGTCGCTTGTGAATTTAAGTCAGAAATCTCAAGAAAGACTAGAAAAGGAGAAAATTATCTGACAAGTTGAATTTGGCATTTAATCCTCCTGATGTAGCCGATATTATCGGCGAGAAAATCACTGAAGCTACTCGGGGGGACCCGACGACCGTTACTGAAGACAACCCAGCCAAGTTCGCTGTGAATAAAAACGTCCAAGATGTTGAACGTACATCACCAGTTGAAGGTAAAGCGGTTGCAAACCAACTTTGGGAACCAGAATGGTTAAAAACTTGTGAGGAGCGCGCACTCGATTTGAATTTCATGGACGCTTTGTTAAGACATTTGAAAGTTCAAGACAAGTCCGAACTCTTACCTTTGAGTGATATGGATCTTCATACTTACCAAGTGTTTAGAAATATTTGGACCCAGACTCCAAAGAAGTTACTGCTAGGCCAGTTCTGTGTTAGTGAAAAACTAGGAATGAAAGAAACTCACAGACGCGTGAGCACTATGATCGATCAAATCACCGAACACACAATGCAAGCAAGCAGAAATATCATCGAAGGTGAATCGACAAACAAAAAAGACTAAAAACCTGAGACAGAAGTGGAAATGATCGCAAATTTCTACAACCATGCGAGCTTACTTCTTAATCCAACAACCTATTCACCAACATCGTCCATGTAATATTAAGCCGAGAAAGATGGATCTCTTCGTGAAAAAATGCGAGACTGAATCCAGGAGACCCTACCCAATCGAAATCGAGGGATTTTCAAGGCGATCCAATATTTCAAATTTACTACAAGATGTTTACTCCAGAAGCAAGTACAACGGAAGTTGTAATCATACAAAGTAAAGTTGATGGCAAAATGGCTTGAAAAAGTCACACTTCGCAAGCCTTTTGGACAGTCGCTTGAATTACAGCCTCAATTCCTTCCGATTTACTCATTACATTTACTCATTCCATGAGAGATTTCCGCTGAAGTTGACCGCAATTTTTATCTGATTTAATTTGTTTTGTTTTTGCTTATTTCATAATTTTACAGAAAGATAAAAAAAATTGCCTATGTCAGATGTAGGCTGAGACTTGAAGTGTTGATTCAGAGTTTTCAGTAGTGTGCTGACTCTGGCTTGAGTTTGAATTTGGTAAACTTCAGTTTCTGAGATTTCAATGAACCAGTTCTAATGAGTGGAATAAAGTACAGGAGGGTTAAGAATATCTCACTAGAAGGCAATGTGATCAACAGACAATGAACTTCTTACTATCTAGAAGGCATCCCAAGTGCTAGATACAAACTTGGAGAATGAGATGAAAGATGTGGTCACTGGTATTTCCAATTTAAATTCACATAGGGTCTACAACACGCAACTGAACCATCCCGGATTGAATGTGGGGCCCACTTGATATTTGTTCAATGGGGTTGGGTTGGGTTCCACCTTCTGTTGAGGTGTCTGTTTGTGTGCTATCATGATGTATCACTCCTACCCATGAGTTGAGCCATATCCACTTCCACCCAACTACCCTGGCATCCACAAGCGTCTGTAGCCTAGTTGGTAAAGGCAGCACTCTACTATGTGTCTCAGCATGGCTGACACCACATGCAAGCAAGGGTGATTTTTGAAAAATTGCCCTCCGGTGACTTCAGCTGCGCTTGTCGCGCGATCGGAGTTCGACGTCGAGGGGCGGTTGTAGACCAGTCTGGGACGTCATGCCTGGTCGCGGCCAGCGGCCCAGCTCAAGTCACTGGGGGTTGATTTTTGAAAATTCACCGTTGTTTGCATGCGGTGTGAGGTCGTGAGTTTGAATTCCATCAGACACATCTTACTTTTCACAGTCTCTACACCTCCAAAATCTCAGAGGATAAAACTTCCACTAGCCCACTGAGGAAGACTCCTCCACAGTGAGAGGCACATATTTTATTAACCTGCTAAAGAGGAACCCTTCTGTAAGCCCCCTGCTTTGGGGTCTCACAAAGCTGTCACAAAGGCATCACTAGACTACATAATCCAACTGATACTTAGTCTCAGCCGGTTCCTTCCTAGCTCAGCAGAGATCCCTGTAGACTGACACATCTCTCTGAGATAGGTAAGCCAATCCCCCTTTCACTTTATTCTTTCTTTCTCTCTTCTTTCCAGTTGTATGAAGAGAGATCCCTGTAGAATGACACATCTCTCTGAGCTAGCTCCCTGCTCATCTTGAAATACAGTCATTGGTCATAGAAACTGCTCCTTGTTCCCCTCTTGAACCACGTCATCAGTGAAGGATATTCCACTCCTTACACCTTCTTCGCGGGTAGGTACTGGCTGTACCTTTGGCCAAGGAGGATTTCTGCTTGGCCAGCTGGTACAGCCTATACCTGTAACCTGCTGAGCAGGAGGATTTCTACTTGGCCAACTTTTGCAGACTGTACCAGCCAGCCAAGGAGGGTTGCTCCTTGGTGGGAGGCACAAATTGCACCTACCTGCCCAGGAGGAACCCTTCTTGGTGTGTAGGTACTATCTGCACCCTCTGCCAAGGAAAATTCCCTCTCAGCCAGCTGGTACAGAGCACACCAGACGGCCAAGGAGGATTTCTCCTCTTCTGGCTGGTACAGAACATACCAACCAGTCAAGGAGGCAACCTCCTAAGTGGAGGGTTCAGACAGTACCTACCCACCAAGAAGGGTTGTCCCTTGGCGGGTAGGAATTTTTTTTGCCTCAGTCTAAGAGCATCAGCAATGGTTGGCTAACTTTTTAGGTTAGCTAGTCCTGGGTTTGGGGACCAGTTAGTTAACTTGGAGCCGGCAACCACATTGGTTGACAAGTTTAATCAGTGTGCCTCTGTTCATCCTCCCAAAACAAGTGGGTGAGCAAGCCAAATGCACGAGATGCATATTCAAAACCAGCTTAACCTCGGGTTTGCGGCCTCTAACCCAAAATCAAACTTTTTGTTTGTTGACCCGGGCTTAACCCGCATCCAATGTGGATGCCATTTTTGCTAGGTTGTGTTAAGTCGCCTTAACCCTACCATTGCTGATGCTCTAAATAAACATCTTCTGCAGGACACAATTAGGCTTAAATCAACAAGAAAATGAGATTTGATGAATAAACTTTGGGTTCTAACACCATGCATTTGGCCAGGATGGCGGTTCTGGCAGTTCTGGCAGATCATTTGGTGGTTACTCTTGGCTAAAGTGGTGGATGTCAGCCATCTTTTAACCATTTTTGGCTAGAGTGGTGGATGCCAGCCCTGTTTTAACCATTTTTGGCTAAAGTGGTGCATCAGTACCTCCATGTTTCTGGGACTGAAAGATGAATGAAATACAAAATTCAGGGGATCAGAAAAGATTGTATTGTTGTAACAGGTTGTATGTTAAACCATGATGCTGGGGGAGATGCATACATTTTATATTGAGATCTGGATTACAAAATCTTAGAGGGAGGTTAGGCAGAGAGATAAAACAAATAACTTTGAAAAAAAAGAAGAGTGAAAAAGGTTGATTCAAAGAAAAGAGGATTACAACTTGATGGATTTGGTGTCAGAGGCTTGAAAATCTTGGAACATTTATCAAAAAAGGCAGGCGAGTCAAGGTTATGCTCAAAAAAATCAACATGCCCTTGTGGATTCTTAGTTTCCTTACCTTGGGAGCACAGCATCAACATTGTGATTGTTACAATTCTGAAACAAATTTTCAATTTCTTGTATGCATGGTCTGCTGCAAGGACTTTGGATGTAAGTCCCTCTCTCAGCTACAGACCACAGCGAGAAGGACTTTATCACGCTAGGTGACAAACGGAGCCTTGGTATATGGTTTGGATTGATTGTTGATTTTTTATTCGAAGAAAATGATAAAGCAGATAAAATTCGTATAATTATTTTACAAAGAAAGAAGTTTCTTGATCTTCAACGGACAACGAGGACAAAAAGCAAAAACAAGTCATGATGATAATCATACTAAATTTTGAACCGAGTTATGATTGGGTGTCGATGCGTGTGAGTGATCGAGAGAGCAGTAAATAATCATGGTGTACGGGGATCTCTCTTTTGTTGCTAGACTTTCGAGAAAGAAGAGTTGATTACTGAATTTAAGTGCGCACTTCAGCAAAGAGATTTCTTGGTTTTGGAAACAAAATGAGGAGGAGAGCTATAGGGATGGTCTGCAAAAAGAAAAAAAAATCCTCAAATCGGCGGAAATACAGAGAAGAAAAGGAGAAGTTAATATGAGAGGGATGAAGGGGCAGTGCTCGTCGAATCGTCCCTGAAAGTCGTTTGATTATCAAATGAATCTAATCCTTCCAACAGATTGTGACTCTTCGTCAAGATACACTCTCCCCCGTTCTCTAGGTCGATCGAATACACATAGAATAATCCTTCGGATGAAACAACCATCACGTGAGGCGAATTACTAAGTTTACATGGTTTTTCGTTTCCCAAAAGACAGTTTAGGTCGCGTTAGCTTGCTTGGCTCAAGGTCAGAAGTCGCGACGAATGTTCACTCAACCCGCTCATGGCCACTACCGTTCGAACTCCACTGGTGGGAAGCTTCAACGATGCAAAATCTCGTTGGGGCTCCCATAGCTCTGTAATCGTATTGGGCAAATATCCACCCGCCGCACCGGCCAAGCTTCTACCAATGTTAAATGATTTTTTCCTCAGACTGCCTCTATTGTGATTCGGATGAAAAATTCAAAGGTTTCAGTTTATAGCATTAGTTGATGAGGATAAATAAATAAAAAAAGAACGCGAAGGGGGAATATACCCAAGAGAAGTTGATGATCCTCGTTTCTTATCGATAAAAGCCTGATAGCCACTTGATTGACTACCTTCTCCACTATCTGATCGACCGCCCTGATATCTTCCAGCTGATGAGCTGGTGATCGAATCATTGTCATCTTCGTAAGACGGGTCGTTTAGATCGCCAGTCGACAGTGGTCGATCGCCCGCTCCTAAAGTTTTCCGACTGGTGGATTTCTGAGAGCGAGAGACGAGTTTGAATATATGGACGGTGTCGGTGTCCGAGCTGACGGCCAGTAAGCTAGAGACATAGTTGAAAGAGATCGAGAAGATTCGAGCGGAGTAGGAACCTCGTCGGAATTGAAGCACTTTCTGTCCATTTGGAACCGAGAAGACTCTGATGACGGTGCCCTTGTCAGATGCAGTAGCCATCAAAGTTCCAGACGAGTTGAAAGAGATGATTGCCAGGGGAGCTTTGTGCGCTTGTATGACATTGGTAACCGAAAGGGTGATGGCATCATAAATGAGCACATCACCATGATTGGCCATGGCTGATGGATCTGGGGTAGGTGGAATGCTTGAAATCGGTCCAGAGACTTCGGAGAGCGGTAATGAGGAAGGGTAGGCCAAGTAGCTGTTTTCAGATGATGGTGCCAATGCACAGACAGCTTTACATATTGAAGTGCGATAACAACCAGTGGTATCAGCATTTTCCAAGAATGAAAATGAAAGAGAGAGAGCAGACTGACCACTGGGATTAGGATAAGTCTCGAAGGATTGAAGTAGTTTCATATTTCCGATATCATAGACGTAAATCTCTTCTTCTAGGACTACGACCAATCTTCTCCTGTTCAGCTTGACGGCCAAAACTGATGTTGGAAACATGAGTTCGCATATCATTGACTGCCTCTGAGATCGGAGTAAATTAAATTGCGGAGGTTGCAAACCATTTAGATCAGTTTAGATTGGATTTCAAGCTTCTGAGCTGATGGAGCTAGAGATTACCTTGGTGTTGATGATTTGAAGTTTTCTGGTTGAGTACGAGGGTCGGTCACCCGTTCCAACTATGGCCACCAAGGAAGTACAAAACAACATTTCCATGATGCCTACCGCGCCATCGGCTGATCGAGGAAAGGATATGGGATATGGATTGTTGAGTATTTTTCTGTCGTCATTAGATCATTTGTATGTTAGAGGCAGACCTTTTCCATAGACTCTTCCGAATGGTTCGCAGTTAGTGATCGCATAGCCAGAGCGAGTGCCGACGCTGATACAGCTGTGGTCCTGGTTGAAGTTGACACAGAGTAAGGAAGGGTCTGACTTGTAGGTAGTCTTGATGGTCGGATCGTAAGGTCTTGATGAGCCAGGCATGGAGATGTTGGTGGTTCTTGAGACTGATAATCGGTTTTTGGCTTTCGAAAACTTTCCGCTTGCGAGAGACTGTTGAGTGCTCCAGTAAGCCATGCCTACCACCTCAGCCAAAACCCATACCACATACACCACACTTACGACAACACCTGGGCTTGAACTGTTTGGGGAGAGGAAACTGCTGTAATGACACAACTATGATTTATTTCTTCACGCAACCCACCATTATTGACGGTCAAACACACTGGTCACATCTTTTGAATGCCTCCAGTTCCAATTGATGGAGTCAAGATTGGATTGACACAATGAAAGGTATAACAATGAAAATGAGCAACACTGGGAAGTTACACATTTACATTACAATATCTGGGGTCATTTTGGCAATGTAACTTATTAATTTATTTAATGGTTAACGTTACTTTTAATGCTCATGAAATTTGAATTTAAGAAACATATCTTCTAGGTTTTAATTTTTCTAGGACCTCCAGATAACACAACTTTTTTAAGGCAACACAAGACAGTGTGATAACACACAAAAAGTTTGCTTTGAAGTAAAAAAAAAAAAACACCAGAAGTTTATGCCTTTATCATTTTTGCCAAATGAGTGACAACTCTGTGAAAAGTTGAAGTCTTATACTGCTAGGCTAAAGCCACTTGGAAATATGTACTCCCACAATACATCAACATGGCACAATTGGCAGATTGTCAGCTCTTTGAGAGTGAGAGGCGGTGAAAAGGGCTGACTTAAAGGGGCTTGTCAGGATCAAGGAGCAGAGATGTTTGAATTGAATTTAAGGCTCAGACCGGACAATTTCTTATTCAAAATTGAATTTAAGGCTCAGGCCAGATGATTTCTCATTCAAGGCAGCAGACTGGAGGACTTCCCTTTTCCAATTTGGAATCTGAAATCCCAGATTCCAAATCTTATTTGGCGGTGAAAACTCAATCTGGAAGAGTCTTTGCCATCAAATAAAGTTTGGAATCTAGAATTTTGCATTCTAGATTCACGATGGGAAGTCCACCACTAGCAGACAAGATAAAGGAAAACAGAAGTGGTCAAAATGTGGTTGACAATGAAGCTTGGTACAAGCATAGCTAATAGGTACTAATATAAGCATGAAGATTGACATGAGAAGAATTGCTGGTACAGCAGGAAGACAGAAAATGCTGGCACAGCACAAGAAAAAGTTGGACTGGAACAGTCACAACACAACAAAAGAAGCTGGTACAGCTTGAAAGAAAAAGAGAGAGCTGGTACAGCTCAATGGATTGGGAGCAGAGATACTTGTTATTCCAACACCAATTGCTGAGCTGACCCACATAGGGTATTCAAATATTGTTTCAAGAAAAATTGCATGAAATCTTAAACACAAGATTTGGCTGGGGGGTGAATCCCCCCTTTTTTTTAAAAAAAAGGAAAAGAAAATGAGCATGAGCATGCACTTCAGTTATGTAGGGTGTTCAAATGTGATTTTGCAAAGAATTAGGCCCTGTTTGGCACCATCATAAAAATGAGTGTAATATTGAACATTTCATTCAGTAAAAGCAAAACTGTTGGCACAAATATAACAAAATTGGTTTATAAATAAAGATTAATACCTGATTCATCATTTGTGACATCAGAATGGGCATGTGAGGCTGCAATTAGCATCTCAATATTAATATTACACTTGAAACAGATATAAAGGGTAATAATGCTATTATGGCCCTAGAGAGAGTCCAATACATAGGCTCTTATCTTGTCAATCAAGAGGCAGGAAGCCTTTTTTTTCATTCTATAACAATTTTGTCACATTTGTTCCAACAGTTGGGTATTAACCCCAGGCAAATCGAGGTCATGAGTGACATACAGGTTGCATGTTCCTGTATGTCACAGAAATAAATGTTGTGCCCTGGGTCATTCACAGTTAGCATGACAGCATGTAGCGGACAGGCCTGTGAAGCCCTATGCGCAGTCACTGTGTATGTGACATGTTGGTCATGCCGTGCAGTTGATGACCCTGACAACATGTCCAGTATTACTGGCAGGTCTTCCAGGTCATGTCACGCACAAAGGAACTCGCAACCTGAATGCTTGACATGACCCTGATTTGCCCGGGGTGATTTATTGAATTAAATGTTCAATATTACACCCATTTTTATGATGGTGCCCAACGGGGCCTTACATGAGTTTTTGAGCAGGGACTTAGGGTATTCAAATATTGTTTTGGAAAAAAAGTTGCATAAAATCTTAAATACAACATTTGGCAGGGACCTGTCAAGAATCATAAAATTTAAGTTTAAGTATCTTGGCAGGTCCCTGGGACACAGTTGACAAAAAAGGTGTTTCATTTGGTGTGAATCTCTTAACCGAGACGGTGTAGAGTAAGTCGTAAGTGTTGCTTGCTGGTATAAATGAGCTGATTGTTATCAATTTTTACCACCAAGGTCTTGAGTAAGAACATAAGGAAAGAATTGAGCAAGCTGAAGCAGATCGGTGTTTGATGAAGAAGTTGTTTAAGAAATATAAATAGTTCAGTTGAGTTGAGACAGATTTGAGGGCGAACCACCAAGAACAGGAACGATGCTCGGAAACCCAGCCCATCTGTTACCACCTTCATGGAAGTCGGTCATCACCGACTGGCTCAGAGAAGATACACCGAGCTTCGATTATGGTGGCTTTGTCGTTGGCGAAGATATCCAGGAAGCTAACCTGTTGGGAAAATCTCAAGTTCAGTTCTCTTTTGTCTGCCAGTACAGCAAACCCGATTGGTTGACAGTTGTCTTTCCTTTGCAGGGTATCTTGGCTGGCGTGCCTTTCTTCGAGGAGATTTTTGATCAGCTTGGATGCAGGTAAGCTTTCA
This sequence comes from Puccinia horiana, assembly GCA_001624995.1. Lineage (NCBI taxonomy): Eukaryota > Fungi > Basidiomycota > Pucciniomycetes > Pucciniales > Pucciniaceae > Puccinia > Puccinia horiana. The sequence continues at coordinate 133,472 of LWDY01000050.1, read as the reverse complement.
ATCACTCACACACACTCTCTCTCGACTGCCGGGTTTCAGTATGGCTTCATTCCTGATTTTTCTTCCAACAAAAAAGAGTACACTGGAAGTTCAACGAAGGGGATATGATACCAGGAGGAAGAACGGTGGTGGCGATCGTCCAGGGCAAAGCGAGATGTTTGTTGATCGGAGAACGAGTCGCCTTGAATTTGTTAGCCCGTTGTAGTGGGATCGCTACTCAGTCAGTCCATTTTAAGTCAACTCTCAAAATGATCCTCTTCTAGTCTAATTATTGATGACCAACCCCATTCTTATATGTCAAGATCCTATGAAATGTTAAAGCTAGCCCGAGAACATTCTTACCAGGGCTTAATAGCAGGCACGAGAAAGACGACCCCAGGCTTTAGATTAGTAGAGAAGTATGGAATGGTCGTCGGCGGAATCGATCCTCATCGATACGATCTTTCAAGTATGGTGATGCTAAAGGATAACCACATCTGGAGTAAAGGTTCAATCACCACTGCCATTCAAGCTGCTCGTAGCGTTTGCGGTTTCAGCTTAAGGATCGACGTGGAGGTCCGAGACGAGAAAGAAGCTAGGGAAGCCATCGAAGCTGGGGCAGATGTGATCATGTTAGACAACGTCAGTCTGAGCTCTACCTGCCCACACAATCCGACAAATGAAAATTCTCTAAACTCTCATTCCACTCGTTTGGATTCAGTTTACGCCCGAAAACGTCAAAAGCTCCGCTCGATCCTTAAAACAAAGCTTCCAAGGCACTGATCGTCGATTCCTGATCGAAGTTTCCGGGGGTCTAACCGAGCAAAACATCAGCTCCCATCTCTGTCATGGTAGGCTTGATCTACCGCCAAATCATTCAGCTCTTTTTCTCATTTCAACTTTCTTCTGATCGATGGTTGTTTGTGCTAGATGTCGATATTTACTCAACCTCCAGCGTCCATCAAGGAACACGAACCGTAGACTTTTCGCTCAAGATCATACCCACTGTTGAAGGCTTTACTGGCGCAATCTCCTAGAGATATCCTTATCATTATCCATCCCATCGATTGTATTGACTTTTCGAGAAAAAACTCGTCGCAGATTATCAACAAGGAATCCCCATTTTGTATTCTAGAGCTGTTGTTTGTGGAAATGTAGCACAATTAAAGTAACTTTTATCTTAAATTTGGAAAAAGGGAGCTTGTATCTCCTTTGTGTTAATTTGTGAAACCATTCCTTCCTACGCTCCAGCTTCAAACTGAATTTATCAATGACGACATCAGTTGTCACTGGTCAAAGCTCCTCCCTGCAAAACTCTCTGCTTGCCCCCCTTTTCCTTTCCTCCGCAAAAAGTCTTCCCTCACTTGATCCTTCTGTACGTTTATTTGAATCTTTCCTCTCTGTGCTCAAACACTCACAGACCTCAAACTTTAATCACCAAAGTTCAAAATTTGTGACACATCCATGATGTCATTGATGTCAGAACACTACTCGTTTGTGCTACCTCACCTGCAGAAACTCTTCTTGCTTGGTTCTCTAACCCGGCCAATCACCTTCCTTCGCTTCTGCTTGCCCTGCCTTGACTTTCACTTGATCCCTTCATTTTCTTATATATTCCTCCCTTTCCTTTTCCCAAAAATCTTCTTCTCAAGGATCTTTAAATGTTGAGAATCTCAGGATTAGCATACTCATCAACTGGTTGATGGTGATAGAATAGATTTGAAACCTAAATGTAACATAATGTATCTTAGTCTAAATGGCAACCGTTCTCAGTTTCTATTTTTTATTCAGTTTTCCTTTCTGTCTCAAACTCAAACCCTCATCTGATCAGGTGTGCTTGTTGTGTTCTTATCTCTCAGTCTTGTGTGATTATTAACACACTCGTGGTCTTCATCAAAGACTCTCTGCGCCTAAGATTTTGATATTAAATACCTCTTGATTATAAGTTTACCTATCTAAGAGCATCTCCACCGCGGGGTGGAATTCGCGAGTGGAAAACTTGCGTGATGCATTCTTAACTTTTACGTTTAAGGTTAAAACCTTGTGTGCTGTTCACCAGTGGAGTGTAAACTGGCGTGCAAATGCATGTGGACCTTGGTTGATTTGTGTGAATTGCGGGATGAGTGGTGTGGGTTTCACACAGGGAGGGGAGCTAGATCTACACTCGCGTTGATGTTTTTTACATCCACACCAAATCTAAGTTTGCGTTTTCACCCCCCGGTGGGGTGTGATTTTTCAAGCGCAGGGTGGAAAACAAGTTTCCACTCACACTTTCCACCCCGTGGTGGAGATGCTCTAATAATTACTTCACTTGACTTACCTCAACTCATTGAAATTCTTCCCTCAATTATCTCATTCAGACAGCTCTATCACTTCCCTTCCTTTCTTCCTTTGCCAATCAGATCAGAGTGCTTCCCCTTCCATTCAACTATCCACTGTAAAGCTCAAAAGTGTCAGTGAAGACCTTTTGCTGAGTTTGGAAAGGTTTGAACAAGGATGCATCTGCCAATCCAAAGTACTAGTCACTAAAAAAGCCTCCCAATCTTAGATTGGAAAGGTTTATAAAGTGATAGTGAGTGTATCAAAGGTACTGCTGTTGTTTTAGAAGTGGGATTTTAGGGTAAACTGATGATGATGATGAGAGTGTTGATTGAGCTTAACTGAGCCTCTCGATTGGAGCCGCGCGGAGCGCTCTACGAAGGAGAGGCTTACTACTTAAGTCGCCTTTGTGGTGTGAGGGAATTGAAAATTGGCTTTGGTTTGAGCACTTCTTACTATTCAATTTTTTTACCCAACACACCTCCTCTTCCCAAATCTTGTACCCCAGGATATGGAACATCTTGATCTTATCTTTTTTTTTTAAAAAAAATACACTATATCCTGCAAAATTGTTCCCTCCATCACATTTTTAGAATGGCCTGTCCTCATTGGGCAGAAACTGGTCCAACAAGTTTTGCCCATGACTGTCTGCTCGCCGGATCAGATAGTATGCACTTGTCATTTCAATTAATGTTTTTTTGAATTGTTCAACCATTGTTCCATGTACCTATGTATGTAGATGTCAAGTGGCATGAGCCACATGACAGCGGATTTATGAGGGAGGGTATCCGAAGATTAAACCTATGTATCCTGGGGAGATTCCATTTTTTGGCGCGTAATTATGAGACAGGGAGAAGGGATGGTGGGGAGTGAAATACATGAAAAATAGAGAAAAATCATCCAAATATGTGGATGTAACGGCTAGGTTGGATGCCATGAGGAAGTTTGCTGAAAGGGGAGGGGAAGGTTTCTGCCAGCCATTTGGCTGGTTGCTCTCAGGCCGTGTGAGGGACTTTAGGAGCAAGTCCCTCCCTGTGGTTGGGGGGCCCTCTGGGCCCCCTCGGGCGAGGCACAGGGTGGGACTTGCGTTAAGTTTGGTGTTGATAGAGTTGGTAATTTGGATGGTTAGTATGCATGATGAGAGAGGTGATGGATAGAATAGGTGAGCAAGCACTTCTACCAGGGATTGAACTGAAGTCCTCTTGAGGAGGGTTCATGAGGCTATAAGAGGGGGCATATAAGTGAACTTGAAGAATAGCCCAGTTGGATAAGGAGCCAGTAAGTCCTAGGAATCAACCAGGGCTTGAACCAAGGGTGGTTGTAAGATAACGAACAGTTGTTAGTTAATGCCATTAACTGACCAGTGGCTTGGGTTGTTATCAATAATGATTATCATCATCAATAACAATTATCAAGGAACTTTTCACTGAATAAACATTTAGTGTCCCACAGGAGTCCTATAAAGTCTGTAAATAATTCAGTTTCTGTGACACACAACCCACCTGTATTGAAGGTGCAACCCACTGGATGTCCTTTGTACCATCTAGATCAGTTGCACCTTCAATTTTTGTGTTGGAATTGGGGGTTGCTACACTACACTACACTACATGGCCAATAACCGTTAGCGTAGCGGTGAAATTTTTCACCCAGGATTTGGTTAGCGTTAGTTGCAATCCCATCCCGCTACACTAACAAGTAGCGTAGCGGGGGATTTTTTTCCCAGGATTCTTGTAGCGTTAGTTGTGATTAATCTCACGCTACGCTAACAAGTAGCATAGCTTTTCCACTGCTAACAAGATTTTCTCAAATGTGTAGTGTATTTTTTTCACCGCTAACAAAATTTTCCCAAATTAGTAGCGTAGCAGGGATTCAAATAAAATTTAGCATAGCAAATCCCCGCTACAGTTCAGGCTAACATGAGATAACAGGTGCTCTAAAATCAAATAAAAATCAACTAATAGTCACGCTAACATGAAATTTCTGCAGCTAAAATATATTCAATTGAGCAGTCTCCCATTCTGTCAATGAGAATTGAACATGTGTCCCACCCACAAAAGGATTGGATGTTACTCCCCAACTGAGCCATAGGCTACCCTTCTTATTACAAATTCTCTAGCTACTTAATCACACCAGCCATCATCTCCTCCCGTCTTGATTCCTACACACCCTGCTTTTTTTGTCCTGCCACCGATTACTACATGAACCAAATTTTTTGGTTCTGATTTAACCTTAAAAACACCCTCAGCATGAATGCTTTATTTCTCTGTTTGCTGATTTTAATTTTAATTTTCTTTAACTTTTTGGTCGGGGGTTTTTGTTTTTATGATTTTTTTTGTCAACTCCTTCCACTTCCTCCTTCTAAAAGCAACCATCAACCGCCAAAAGTGAGTCCATCTAGCTACCCATCCTCATCCATCACTGACCCCCTGCTACCCCCTCCAATCCAGCTACCCACCGCAAAACACTCCCCCCCACCGTCGGCCAAGCCCAAGCTACTCTTGTGAGTCTCACCTGCCCCCTTGCTACCCTTTCCCTACCCTATGCTGACCGAGCCGCCATGCTACCCTGGACCCTACTTGCTGCTACCCTAGTCACCTTGCTGCTACCCTCACCATGAGCCAGCTACCCTCCCCACAGCAATCTTGGAGCTACCCTCACCACCACCTAGCTACTCTACCGACCAACATTGCCAAGCTATCCTCATCAACAAGCCCCCCCCCCCCCCCCGCTGTCGGCCACGACCAAGCTACCCTTATGTGAGTCTCACCACCGCCTTGCTACCCTTTCCCTACCTTAGGCTGACCGAGCCCCCATGCTACCCTGGACCTCCTACTTGCTGCTACCCTCCCCACCACGATCTCTGAGCTACCCTCACCACCACCCAGCTACCCTACCAACCACCTTTGCCAAGCTGCCCTTGCCGACCAGCCAACCGTCCCTACCACCACCTCAAAGCTACCCTCCCCACCACTCTAGCCAAGCTACCCTCCTGACAACTATCTCCAGGCTACCCACCCAAACCTCACCTCTTTCCAAGCTACCCTACCACGACCACCAGGCACCCCTGCCAACCACTGTAGCCGAGCTACCCTCACCACCCCTTTCGCCGAGCTACCTTGTCCCCTCACCCACCAGCTCCGAGCTACCCTCCCCACCCCTTTTGCCGTGCTACCCTCATTCCCTCACCACCTCCGAGCCAAGCTACCCTGCACTGTTGTTGAACGATCAGGACCCCCCTTGAGCTACCCTGTGTGATTGAGCCAAACGAAGCTACCCTCCCCCTCATCCCCTCATCACCAACTACCCCAGCTACCCTATCTGACCTAAGTGATCAAGGACACCCCCCCCATCTACCATCAACAAGAGGAGGGTACCATGGTTTAAATCATAAAACTGTAATGTGATCATTTTTATTCAACCATTAAAGCAAGATACTGATTTGTTTTTTTTTCCCTTCTGTCATATGATATGATCCCGCTGGAATTTATTGCCGGGAGGAATTTATTGCCGGGAGGGACATGATTTGATTATGATAGAAAAAGGAGTCCAAGCAGAAGAAGAATCAAGATCAAATCTATGAGACGTGATCGTGCGGACCTTCTTGAAAACACTTTGGAGGCCAACCAAACAAAGAAGAAAATCTATTGGAGGAAACCCTCTTTCAAACCTCTTGAAATCTATCCACATATTCCTCAAAAATGGGTTCCCAATCAACATGAACCTCAATACACTCAACCCCCTACTCCTGACAATATCACCTTAGCTTACAAAATCGTGGGTGATTTCTTCTTGTTTTGAACTGGCCACTGCGTGATCCAAGACCCACAAGACAAAAAGAAAGTCATGGCTGTCATTGAATTCATCAAGATGGAAGATTTAACCGACCAAGAAAAAATTGATTTGAACTTCCTTTCAACCTTCTTGCACAATTCAAAACAATTGATCAGTCCTGTCTCCTCTGAACAATGCTCTTGGGGTGGAAAAATGTGGGTGGTTGGATGGCGCAAATCTTTGTGCAGTAATCAAATCATTGGCCGATACATCAAGACATTCACCAAAGCCATCACTCAAGCTTTCAATCAACATGGAATGTGAAACACTACTCATGGCGACAATGCTTCATCCAACTTTCTGGTTGAAATTAATTCAGCACTGCTGGCCAGAAAGAGCGTTACTTGAATCACATTTCAACAAATGGGAAGCAAGCTTGAAAAATGACAACAATGGTATCGAATTCTAAGAAGACAGTCAAATCCGATAACATATTTGAAATATTCAATGCCCCACCACCTACGGATGAAAGCAAAGAGTTGGAAGTCTATATCAAGAACATGGACCGACTTCCACTACCGAGTGCAAAGGATGTAAATAGCATTCTGATATGATGGAAGGTATGAAAGTTTGGGATTAATGAAATATTGTTCCAGTACTTACCGACTTGATGTTTTTTTACTTCCAGGACCATTTGCAGACTTACCCAGTCCTCTCATCATTGGCCAGGGACTACTTGGCATGCTCTGCATCATCTTGTTCAGCAGAGCGCACCTTTTCATCAGCTGCCAATGTCTGCTCTACTGGCAGAGGAAGCTTGAAACCACATACAATTGAACGGTGTGTTAGTAGCCACATGTGGCTGAAAGAGGGTATTAAACCAAGTGGAAAGTTCTCCAAAGAACATGATGTTGTCACTTCGTATACAGATTTCTCTACAAAAATAAGTAGCCCATTTCAAAAACAAATGTTTTCTTTTTCCATGTTGTAATTTTCAGTCACATATTTTGTTTTCATTTAATCTGAATCCATTTCTTCACTATGCTAAATCAATGAATCCATCATCTTATCTAATATTTAGAGCAACTCCACCAGCTATGCTAACTTGTAGCGTAGTGGGTCAATAGATTATGCCAAAGTGTAGCGTAACTTTTGGAGCCGCTAACACCGCTACACCACTTCTAACACAGATTGCTGGTAGTGTTAGTTGCTTCTGCCTGACCCCAGCTAACGCTATGCTACCAACTAACCAAAAAAAAATCCAAAAGTGTAGCATAGCTTTTTCCACTGCTACAACACTGCTAACACAAATTTCAGGTAGCGTTAGTTTTTTTTCCTGACCCCCAGCTAACGCTATGCTACCAACTAACAAAATTTTTTTTGAAAAAATGTTAGCATTAGTTGGCTGGATGGTACCGCTAACGTTAGCGGTGTGATAGTGTAGCTTAAAAAGCTAACTATACGTGTAGCGTAGCTGACCCACCGTTGGTTGCGGGTTTGATTTATGCAAAAAAAAAAAAGAAAAAGGATGTTTTAAGTGATTACAACCAAAAAAAATTGTTCCATATTGATGGTACTACAACATTGCTTCTTCTTTAAAGAAAATAAAAGATCAAGAATACACCCTGTAGCTGGTTCATAAGGGATGGGATATAAGATGGTTTTGAAGGTCAAAAAGTGATCTGTGGTGTAAATTCTTTGTTAGACAATAGATATTAATAAAGAAAAATCAATGTCAGAAGCTTGAATGCTTCTTTTATGCTACATCACTCTTTTCCTCTCAAAGCTACCAGAAAAGCAATGCGAAATCTTTTCAAGAATAGCAACTAATGAAGTGAATAGAAAAAAGAATGAACTAGCAGATTTGATTTTTTTTAAAGAAAAAAAGAAGTAGCATAAGAGAAGACTTTAAATTTCTGAAATTTGTTGTTTTTATCGATATTTATTGTCTAACAAAAAATTTACACGGCATTTCAGCTTTCACCCTTCAAAACCATCTTAGATGCCTTACAGCCCAGTTACGGGGTGTATTATTAATTCACAATTTTTCATCAACAAGGAACAATGCATTATCATCAATTTGGCCCAATTTTTGTGTCGTAATCACTTAAACTTTAGAAGTCATAGACCTTTCCTTTTTTTTATTTTTGCAGAAATTGAACCCACAACCCCCAATTCTGACTCAAAAATTGAAGGCGCGGCCCATCTATGTAGACGATCCAAAGGACTGCCAGTGGGACGCACCTTCAACAAGGGTGAGTTGCATGTCGCCGACCCATAATTTGAGTAAGATCAAAAATAATTTCAAAACAGTAGTAAACAGACAAACAATTTATATACTTTTATTGATAGAAACTTTTTTTCTTTTGGTTCAACTTCCAAGTTTCTCTTGGTGAGGGGTAAGATCAAGAAAGATACAAAGAAGGACAGATAGCACACAAATTCTGAAAGATTAAACAACAACGACAAGAGAAAAAAAAAGGAGTCAGAGAAGTAAGAGTATCAAAAAATCAACGATGAGACTTCTCAAGTCCTAATAGCGCCGATCGATGACCGATCAGATACACACACAGAAATCACGAGCATGAGCAAAAAAAAGTCAAGTATATGGGTGTATGAACGACCTTATCATTGTACCGTATCTTATAATGAAGAATGGTGGTGTTTAAGTAAGACAGAATATTCTTGACAAATCGTTCGAAACTCTTGATAATTATCTAAAAAAACAGAATCCCATACACACGCATATACATAGATGTAAGATGTCTTTGTTTGAAGAGAAAAAAGAAATGAGTGGGAAATAGGAATACGAGTTGATGCTCACCCAGGACTTGAATGATTTGATGTAATAATTGAATTCGTTCAGGTTCAGAGAGTTTCATCGAAGGCGAGATTGAGCCAGAACAACTAAGGACGAGAAAGAAGGATCAGAGTAAGAAAGTGAAGAGGGGATGAGAGAGAAATGTAACGAACATCCAACCCGAGCCAGTCCACAATTCATGACAAAGTTCATCGATGGCCTGGACCCGATGGTGCTCTCTCAAGGAACTGATATGGTCGATGAAGCAAGTCATGAGTTCGGTTTTAGTGGAGGCCAGGACGATGGCCGAGTCGAGTAGGAAGGAAGAGTTGGACGGAATCGCGAGTTGGCAATGATCAAGTACATCCTTCTCTCTCATCTCGTCCATCTTCGGACCCGAAATTACTGTCCAACTCTTCAATTCTCCATCGAAACAATAAAGACTCCCTTTGTTTACCTTCACTATTGGCATACCTTCTTGCGTCAATGCAGTGAATGAAATCATTGCTCTAGAGTCAGTCAGATGTTTCAATTTAACCGGACCGTTAACCGCTTTAAATTTAGAAAGATCCCTGTTAGTATAATATTGTTTTTATTTTTATTTTTAATAATCTTAGTAAATCGTCTTTTGACGTCCGATATGTATAAAAAAAAGGCAACTGACCAAACTATCACTGTGCCACTTAATGAGATGGACATTAACATTGTTTCCCTGAACTGTAACTTGAAGGAAGGGCAATCCATCAAGACGGTGGGCATAACTCTAAAACCAACCGATTACGAATGTAAAACCAACCGATCAGACGCGCCTTTGTGAGAACAGTGTTGAGGGAAAGCTTACCTTCTACCGGTAAAACTATAAACCGATAAAGATCTATCACTCAATCCAATAGCCAGATGAGACGTGCTCAGAGAAATAGCAGTGATCGATTTAGCTGAAAAGCGTTTCTTCCAAATTTCTGTTTTTTGGTTGGCGGTGGTTGAAGAGAAGGTGACTTCAGAAGATTCCACTGATTGGGATCGACCGTAGAAGGAGAAGAATAAGTGTGTTGATACTGGATTACTTTCAAATACTTATTGGACTTACCATCCATGTCTCCCTGAATGTTTTCACAGCTGATTTGAAACTCAGTTTGATCACATTGGACCTTCTTAACCATGTAATTAGGTATGGCTATCGGCTCTCCCCATTTTCCATCATCATTCCAATGTAGAATATCACACGGCTTGCGTGATTGAGAATTCGGGGATACGGCAGCTTCGGTGAGATGTTGTGGAACGAGGTAACCCCTAGGAATGAGGTTTGAGGTGTGGTAGGTACCCTGTGGGGGCTCAGTAGGCTGAGGAACTTGGGAAGAGTCAGGTTGGTTCTGCGAATTGGGAAGGTGAGTACCATTTGAAGTTGGGTTGAGGTACAATGCAGATTCATTGGCACCCAAGAAGGTGGGTTTGATCCTTCGTTTGCCATTGGGCATGATAGTCATTTCTTGTTTGGTATTTAGGGTATCGGATGACTTTGAATTGGGGATAGCTAACTTTGAGGGAGGAGGCGATGAACGACCAGGTCTGTAAGGCCCAATAACCGGCATAGGTGATGGATATCTTGAGGCAAATGGGATGTATGATGAACGTGAATTTTGTGTGCGCCGATCAGGTTTTTGAAAGTTGTGAGATGCAAGTCGCTTAGCCTTGTAATCCGGAGAAGCCGGTTTGGCAATTGTGGTTAATTCGTCGATCACAAAAGCTGCCACTCGACCTTCTGATGAACATGCATACAAGGTGATTCCATCGGCTGCCCAGCTAAGATCGAGGATGTCTCGATCGAAGACATCGTGTAGGACAACGATCGGAGAGGTACTGAAGGTATGCCAGATTGAGATCGAATTGCGGGCTCCGAGGGCAATCACGGCAGCTGTGCTGGTCCCTTGGACAGATTGGCCTTGATCTGATGTGAATAACAAAGGGTTGTAGGCAGCTACTTCGACTACGTTCTCGTGGCCGACCAGAGAGACTTCACTACTCCACTTGTTTCGATCGATTACAGCACTGACGAAGACGGGACCATTCATCGCGTTCGGGGTGACGATATGGGAACCATCTGGAGACCAGCTCAGACGTCTGAAGAATGAATGAGGAGAGTTGACGAAGGGTTCCTTGATGTCCGCTTCCAACTTCCAATCGGTTGTTCTCCATATCTTGACTGTTCGATCATCGGATTGGGTGGCAAGGTATTGACCGACTGGATCCCAGACGACCCCATTGACGTGCCCCTGATGAAGGTCGAGCCTTTTGAGTAGAAGGAAGGAGGAATCTAGACAGTCCCAGATTAGGACGAGATTGTCTAATCCGACCGAAGCAAGATATTGGTCATCCTCAGACCAGGCCAAACCCTGAACGTCAGATGTGTGACCAGCTAGACGCTTGAAACACTTCCAATCTTCGACATTTGCGGTCTTTAAGCCAAACGACTTGGACTGACCGGGGCATCTAAGAAAGGAATCAGGGTGTTAGTGACGGATAGGAGCTCTTTTGAAGAGGAATGGAGGGAATGAGCTACCGAAGCCACACCATGATAATCGAATCATCACTACCAGTGGCGAGAAACGTACCACTAAAAGTCCATCTGACGCACAAAACAGCACCTAAGCAGAAACAGGCATGGTTAGCTTATTTTAGGGAATGGTGAGACGGATTTGAGTCACCATCATGGCCCTCCATGGTGCACAGTAGACGTGGTGCACTCTCTTGGTCGGCAGATTCTAGTGCAGGGTCTAGTATTGGGGCGGTTGACCAGATCTTGACGAGGTTCTGGATGCTGCCGGTGGCGAGCCTGGTCCCATCAGGATGGACGTGTGCTGAGTAGATGGTTTGTGGGTTTCCCTTGTCGTCGGCGTGGACGATCCAGTTTGGCTTGATGACTCTCATTGTTGGTTTTTGGTTGAAAAAATAAAAAATAAATAAATAAATAAATTGCACAAAACATGTGATAATCTGTGACAGACACTCGACATCTCCAGGCTAAAGACAGTCCAACCAATCAGCTTTCCGTTCTTTACAAAACTCAATCTCATATCAAAAACAAAAAATAGTGAATTGAAGAGAGACAGAAGGAGAGAGACCAATCGAGTCAGAGTGTAAACCCAAGAAAGATGTCGAGTATTCTGAGCAGAGCACTGCCTGAAACTGTTCATCAATGGTTTTCCTCCTTCTTCAAATAGTATCCCAGCTCCTTCGCCTGTTCTTCTTCTTCTTCTTCGTTAAGTATTCGGAAGTATCAGAGTAGTCATCATCTTGGTGGATCCTTTAATCTAGATAAAAAAAGAAACAGAAACAGAAACAGGGCTCCCACTTCAGGCCACCGCTACTTTGAGTAGAGACCGGCGCAGCAATGAATCGAGGAGAATCAAGTCAAAGAGTGAGCGAATGGGTGGCGACAATAAAAATTTAGAATAATGATTTCATTATTGACAGGTAGAAAGATGATCTTTGAGTGCCGTGGCAGCGACACCATGAATCAGTTCAGCATTAGATTTACACAAGTCGAGACATCGATCGAATAGGGCAGGTTCGATTGGAGCCGATTGCCAGTCGGTTGTCGATCGAAAACCGACATGGGTCACCGTGCCCATGGCTGGAATTGAGGCGAGATCAAAAATAGCCGAGGCTGACTCGGACTCGGGTGCGGTTGGATCCAGATAGATCTCCTTGGAGAGTGCAAGGGTGGTAGGGATCACTAGACCGAGAGTAGGTATCCCAGCAGAGGCCATGGCGATGCTCGAGGCCAACACGCATGGTCCCGGACTTAGTGGGCCATCCCATTCGAGTACGGTTATATGAACCTCAACTAGCGACGACTCGCTCATCGGTAACAGTGATGGAATTAATGCCTGTTGGGTCAACTGAGATACCGTATTTTCGATTCCGCCCAGTAAAATCGGTACCATTCGACCACCAGGCATGCAAAATGGCGCGAATCTCAAACTGACCACCAGAGGTGAGAGAGACGAAGAGTTCGACAAAGACGATCGAGGCTTGGGTCCATACCTGTTTAAAAGGGATTCATTTAAGTTCACAAGGCAACAGTGAGGTTTGATGTCTGTAGTTTGGCGGACATAAAAAGGAATTTGAGTACTAACACTGCGCATATGACTTTGGAATTTCCGGATTCGATATAACAGCTACCGTTGGCTTGAGAAATCACGCCAGTTTTGATGCCTATCGAGCGGGTAAAACACCGATCGGATTGGTTTCAATATGGTCAAGCTTTTGGTTTCTCGACTCACAGATTGGACGACTGTCGATATTAGTCCGGCCATCAGTACGACCGGTAGTGGTTGATTGAGTAGTTGGGAAATCGGGGAAAGGGGACGATGATTCAGGCCCGAGGAACCTTCTTCGGTCGATGGCGAGGTTGTTATTGCCCGCTTGGTTGGTTGTCCCTTGGAGGTTCTTGAGCGAAAGAGTGGCCGACATTGACTGAGCTGAGGCACTGCCACCCGCCGAACAAAACCCACGCCGCAGCAAACCCAGCGCAGTCAGTCCCACTGGGCAGCGCAGTCAGTCCCACGGGGGCTCAGGCTCAAGGCTCAATGGAAGTCCAACTACTATAATCTGCCATTATTCATGTTCAAATGAGCTCCACCAGCCACCAGAGCTTCCCAGTGCCACAGTTAGCGTAAATATAAAGAAACCTCGGATACTTAGACATTCTAGATTGAAATTTTTATTGCCACCATCTTGCTTTGATATGGCCTCTCATACTAATTTGGATCTGTAATTCCATTCAATGGAAGATATGATTTTTTTGGAGGAAAGAAAACATGCCTAATCATTATATTGTCCCTCCTAATAAACTGGGATATTTTTTATTAGTCTAACAGTATCAGATCTTTGTCAGAATCAGGTGTTCCATGACTCTAGCTCAGATGGCTCAGTCTTCTATTCAATTTTTTTGGACGGTTGGGAAATCTATGGAGCTGAGTGTACTCAAAACTTAAGGATTGGCATGGCTACAAATCAAACAAAAGATCCATATGGGTTTCAAGGTATTCTTTCAGTTAACTTTTGGATAAGCACACATATTAGTATATCAGTTATCTTTGTAAAACTCAATCAATTGAATTCACTGGGAAGAATGTTGGATTTGATCCTGGAAATATTTAGGGTATTCAAATTTGATTCTTAAAGCTCATTTTACATAAATTGAAAAGCTCAAAGGGTCCAAGTCTTCATTTACATGGAAATTCAACTTTCCCTTCACTTGAAACCTTTCCTGAAAAACTTGCACATTTTATGATTTTATGTAGAATCTTGTCTGAAAATTAACTTTGAACACCCCTATTTTATATTTAAATTCATACTAATTAACTGAACTCTCATGTTTTGGTTTTTGCTACTTTTTAATCTTGATTAATCAACTTGTTTATTTTTCTTTGCCTTGGAGTATCTGCATTGGTGGCTGGGTACAATGTCCCCTTTGTGGCTTTCAGGGAGCTGTAGGCAACACCAACTGAGCTTAGAATGGGTAGATATTTTTATTTAAGATGATGGTGATCATTGGAGGACTTCCCTTTGCCATCTGCAGCCCCTGAAGATATTAATTTATAAGTGGAAAAGCTAAATTTTTAGCTTTTCAGCTGCAAATAATCTCTGGAATCTGGCTCTACAGGGCGGCAATAGATTGAAGGGAAGTCATCCATTTTCAGAAGATTAACCCGATTTTGTGTCCGCTGCAGAAGGAAAATTGTAACAGGATGAAGAATAAGTTCTTCACAGCTGGTGCTCTACTCCACTACAAACTACCTCTTAGATTGGGTTAGTTGGTGCTGAGATATCAATGAATATCACCTGGTCAGGTCAACTCTGCTCAGGACTGATCCATCCAAATAAAACCTATAATAGCCAATTGATTAACCAATTAGCACTTTAGTGGACCAAACTTTGCTTTCAGTTAGCTAGAACATTTTTATCTCTATCTATTCATTCTTTAATTTCTCTTGCAGAGAAGTTCTCCATACCATGGGCTCAGGATTAATTCAACAATGTGTTTCCTGATAGATGCAAGTGAAATACTACAACTAATGTGAGGATGGAAAAGGATTTTTTTTTTCTCTTAGTCATGTGCAGAAATTGTCATGAATAAAAAAATAATGAGATACAGGGTTTTTTCCCAAAATTCCAGTGCCACACTCCTAGTACTCATCTATTCTGTTTTTTTTTTCTGCTCTGTGCCCCACTCCCTCTTCTCCCCTTTTCACCTAAATCAGTCCCCATCTTTCTTGCTATCCTTGCCAAATTTCCCCTTGATCTCACAACCAGAGTATCTATGGTATTTCTTTGGGGCCAGAGATCTTTAGAATTGCACATTTATGGAAGTGGCATATTAGATGTGAAAACTTAAGGGGGGAAGTAGAAAGTTGAACGGATGAAACAAAGGAACCTATGACACGAGAAACAAAGTAAAAGAAGTTCAAGACAAAACGTAAGTCCCGACATGGGAGGTATCCGCAGACTAGGTTCACTAGGAGATACGACTAAAAATGAATGAAAAATAAAACTAGTTGATTATTTAGGTTGTGATTGATAGTATAGTTTTTGGGTAGCTGTGACTACTGGCACTCCATTAGCACTGTTCACATAAGCTAAATACCAACAACGCATCAACAACTTTTATCACTCTCCCATGCGCCAGATCCCAGCCAAAACGTTGTTGATGTTTAGTTACGAAGAAGTTTAAAATCTCTTACATGGACAGTGCTAATATGCAGAGGCACTGGTTTGTTGGTGTTAGGGCTAGTATATGTAGTCAGCAAGTAATTTATTCAGTAGAACTTCTTCATGTTCTAATAGAAAAAATCTGTCTTTCTGTTCCATTAAATCTTGAGCAATCTTAACAGCCTGCCAAGAAACATTTGGATTTAATCTAAACCTTGCATAATAGAGTAAGGCAATGGAGGCCACTCGGCCATAACATGAGACGACTGCCGATTGATGTTTGGAAAAGATTCTTCGAATGAATTCGAGTTTAAATATGTTATTTGCAGGGTCTTCTACTGCCAAGCTGAGTTGCTTCAGACTCGGTTCTGCTATTAGGATTGGGTTGAGGCGCTCCATTGAACTAAAACAAATGCAACACGGGTTAAGTCCACAGATAAAGTCAAACAGTTAGTGCCAACTTTAAAGGTGCATACCACTTCGTTGCCTTGTACGACTTACGAAGTGTTCGACTGAGACCGTCGCTAGGTTGAAAGAGCTCTACATTCAGGTTATTCTTCGATTAGACTCATCTTGTTCCAGAAGGTTTTTTTTGTTTGGAGTTGCAAAACACGTACCCCGAGCCCATTCTCGATGCACGCCTTTCGGGAGCAGATTTCCATGCTGCTTGGCTAAAGAAGGTATGAGTTCGCTCAAGCGGGGCTTAATGACTTTGATGAGATCGTCATCCCCTTGATGCTTGACAAGCAGAGTGTTTAGACCATAAGCGACTATTTCAATAATATCTGCGCTGTTTACTATCCCGGCGACCAGTTCTTCGTACCATTTCCCAAAAAGTTCCGGTAAAGTGGATTTTCTTTCTGTAAGATATTTGAACGATTTCCTCAAAAGGTCTTTTTGCTTCTCGACGTCGAGAATCCTCGGGTATTGATCCTTGTAATAATTGAGTACTTTCTCGGCTTGATCAGTTGGAGGAAAGAAACTCAAGGCAATTCAGCGTTCGCGCGACGGCGAGAGTCCAGTCTGAATAGTTAACAGTTCACACTAGCAAGGGGAAAGAAGGGCACCCCTTTGAGCGAGACAAATACCCACCAGACGGCCTCGTGAAATAATTCCGCCTGTCCCACCAATGCGTCGATTGGTGTCTTACATCGTCTAAGATACTACCTCCAAGTCCAACGGTAATAAGCCTATTCTAGACTCGTCGAAATATACATCTGATGGTCTGCCGGTAATAAGCGGGCCGTGAAATGCGTAGGTTTGAAGCATGATCTGGCAGATCGAAACAGAAAAAGATACATAAAGAGGAAGCCGCATGTTTTTTCGAATTTCGTAGTGGGTGATGCTAAAGGTGGAACAAGCAGAAGAGAGCTTTACATACATAGAGGAAGTTCCTCCAAGGCTTGTTTGACTCACTTCAGTTTACGAAACGTGTGTAGGCTGAAACAGGCGGCACGAACATATTTGAATGAGTATTTGTGGATTCTATGTATGTAGACGGAAATTGGGATGATAGAGGCTGGCCGTAGGTTTCGAAATATCGATTGCTTCAGAGGGACGTTTCAAGAAGCATGCTTGATACTGAATCCCAGGTACGATATCATTTAAGGCGGAACGCGGCGGCTTGGGGCAACATGTCACAGCGGATGTTCGACGTGGAAATTCACCGGTTTTATCCGGTGGAAACCACGGATGGGGCTAATTGCGGGGGCTCGGCCGCGAACTTCTAAGTCCCCTCACGGGCCCCGCCGGGGGGGGCCCTCGTCCCTCGTTGAGGGGACTTCATCAGAACTCGCCTGAGCTAGCTTCAGGTTGCCAATTGGGCCGGGTGTCCAACAGGCTACCCGAGCCCGGTCGGGTTTGGGCCGGACACGGACAGCAATTTCCGATAATTTTCGAAAGTCAGCCCGGCCCATTAACTAGCTAAACGGCGCGGGCCTTCGCGGGCTAGCCTGTCGGGGGCCCGCGGGCCGAGGGGATTTCGAGCCTGGGCTCAAGACTGGCTTAAGGATTAACATTTCTCCTTCTTGTCATTCCAGATTGTTTTGATTTTATTTCTCTGATTTTTGTTGTAGTTGTGTACTTTAAAATAAACCGACCCCTTTTTTTTTTATACATATACTCGAGAAATTAAGGCGGCCCGCGGGCTGCCCACCGAAACCGCCAGCCTGGCAGCCCGTGTCCGTCTCATCACGGACAGCAAAATTGGTGAATTCTGCCCGGCCCGGCCTGTCCACAAATGGAGCGGGCGAAGGCGGGCAGCCCGAACCCGCCCGATTGGCACCCTGAAGCTAGCTCATCACAAGCCCCTCGATCGGAGGGCTGGTGTGGGCGCCACTTGCGAAGCGAGCCTCCTCAATCGGAGGGCCGGTGACCTAAGGCTGGCGTGTGTGCCACTCCCGAAGCGAGCCTCCGAAGGAGGGGCTTGCAGCTAAAGTCCCTTTTTGGCATGAGAGGTTTTGCCCTTTTGGTGGGGGCAATGTGCCTCCTTGTGTTCCCCCATCTTCTTGTTAAAAATTACGGCTGCCGATTGGACCTTTTGAATGGCCTGGTTCCGGCCCCCAATCTGATAAAACCTGGAAATTTCTGGTTCAACTGTTCCCTCACAAACTGTTAAAAAAGCTTGAGGTTTGCAAGGAATCCAACGTCCCATCGCCAGCTGTATTTGGCTGTATCAATTGGAGCGCCTCATCTTCATGACCTCAAATGAAAAGAAAGACACAGTCTTTCATGGTCAAGAGGATACCATGAAAACCAAGCAAAACATATAAAAAAATACAAAAGAAACAATGAGATTGAACGCTATTCTCACATGTTGCAACTGTCTTTGGGGGATGTTAGGTGGCCGAGCATTTGATGATCATGTCAATAAATGTGATATTATACACATTTTTAAACAACCACTCACGCAACTAGTGAGGGACAAGTTGCAAGCCCCTCTGCAAGGTGCCCTCTGAAACAAGGGGATTGTGATAAGCTAGGTAGGTGTGTGCCCCTCGCGAAGCGAGCCTCCAAAGGAGGGGCTTGGGACTAACGTCCCAAATTTGGTATGAGAGCTTGTGGCTTGAGCCCTATTCGATGACACTTATTCAATCAGAAGGTTAATCCTGCCCAACCAGGCGACTTACAATGATGCAGTGAAGACACCCTAATAGGCTGAAATTCTGTCATTCCAGTGCTACCCTCACTGTCAATGGCCAACCAATATTTATATCCCTTCCCCACCATCAAAGGAAGGGGGATTCTGCAATTTAGGTGGGAAGCTACCTATATAAAAAGCTGTATTGGGGCTTTTTTCCTTGTACAGGCTTCCCGGGATGGAAAAGTCCCAAGTTTCCATCTTATTTTCAAAAATGATAGAGGGGAGTGACAGATCTGTTTTGGACCTACGGGTAGGCATCATCAAGGCCTTTCCAATGGTCCAAACAGCAGCCCAAAAATACCGGGGGAAGATAGCTTGAAAGGGGAGATAAGTTTTCCCCTGCCAAACTGGCTTCAGCTCTCACGCCAAACTTAGAACTAATGTCCCAAGCCCCTCCTTCGGGGGCACACACCAGCCATAGGTCACTGGCCACCAATTGAGGGGCTGGTGTTAAGATAGTCACCTGAGTGGGTTATGTATTTATGTACAAAAATGCCGTTGAAAGGCCCTTTTATTGTTTGTACTCCTCACATGTCATACAATTGGAGCCTTGAAAAATAGGATGAATACATGAAAATGTAGCCAAGAATCTTGGCTCCAACATATCTCCATGGGGAAAAAATACCAAAAAAAAGAATAAAAAACCGGTTTTGGGGAGGCTTTCCAGCTGAGTTACAGGGGGTTCTTTCGGCCATGTGTTTTGTTGTGCCTTGGCCAGCCCCCGTAACTCTGCCGGAAAGTTGTTAAGTTAATCAACTTGTTCTAATTTCTCAGTTTTAGTCTGCTACACTCATATTATTCAATGTCATTTCTTTTATTTCATTTCACTCACATTTCACAGCTTTTTATTTAGTTTACTGAGACAGCAGTTGTGGAAGGATTTCTTTCCTCATCCTTCCACAAACCAACCACTCACTTCACCTTGTGTCTGCTGTTCTCAGCTCTCTTCATCTTATCAAAAGTCTCCCCAAAACCAATGGTGGGCAGATACGTTACGTTGTGTTACAGCAGGCTAGTTGGAGAACGTAAATTTTTCAAAGTTATCATTTTTTTTATTTGTGTAACTAACTAAAAAAAATTGTAATTTCAAGTAACGTATCTTAAAATAAATCTGGGTAACGTGACTTTGTTTGGGATGGTGTTATGTTCATAAAAAGAAAGTTGAATCCAAATTGCATATAGCTTAATGGTTAATCAATCCCTCCTGGAGGGTGTGGATGTCAAGGTTGAGGGTTCAATCTTCACTCTGAAGCACTTTTGATCTGGCTTGCTGTGGGAAGAACAGTTCAAATATGATTGTTTAAAGTCAAACTGAGCAAATACCTTGCTCGATTGAACTAAACAATCAAAATGAACCACCTTTCCCAGAAATTTACGGCTAAGTTATCCAAATTTGGACAAAAAGTAATGTAACCCTGGTTTTTGTGAAAAAAGCTGAGAACGTAAATAGTGAAAAATAAGCGCTTTTTGCCCAATGGATATCGTAACTGGGTTATACATATCTGTAACGGGCAGATAATGTAACTTTAAATGTTATGATACAGTTCGAGTTCTCCATTTGGAGAATGTATCTGCCCACCATTGCCAAAACCCGTAACCACCAGTTTTTTGTCTTTTTTTTGGTATTTTTTCCCCCATGGAGACACTCCACAAAGATGTTGAGCATGACCACCGTCCCTATGCGGGTAATGAAGATCAACCCAGCCAAATTCACCACCACTTGTACAAGTCCCCTTTTGTAAGGGGAGAGGGAACACATAAAACCCTGCCCAGAGCGGACTGGAGGGCATCTGGTTGCTTTTATTTCCTGGTGCAGTGACTTGGATTGAGCTTTGGTTTGGAAGAACACTTATTGTATTGCCGATTGGTGTACATAGGGGTGGGAGAGGAATTGTAGGTGTGCACTTGGTTCTCCTTTTGGTGAATGTGATGATTAACGGTGCTCATCCCCCAAAGCATGTTTTGGGTGCCGGGTAGGGTTTAGGGTTGTGGGGGGTTGTTTAAAAAAAGCAACAAAACCACAAAGAAGTGCTGAGACTCCCAAGTCAATTATCCCGCAGGTGTAGAAAAAATTATACCGAAGCCAGGAAAATGCAATGAGATAGTGTTTCAATTCAAATGCCATTGCTTGAAAAAAAATGATGTTCTGCGGACAGATTATGGAAATACCAACGGGATTTTTTTTGAAAATTTGGTCTAAAAAACAGGCCAAGTCTCATCTTTGAGACAGGATCACGATGTGATGGCTTGATAAAATTGGCCAAATTTTGGATATGTTGATGAGGGCACCAACAGCTACAACCACTCCAAAATTTGGATGGATTGAGGATAAAATGGCCTCTGAATAAGCCAGCCTGCTAATAGGGCATTCTGATGTCACCAAGATTGTGAGGTTAGTCCCAGGTCCCCTCCCCATGGGAGCCCTACAGGAGGTGCTCCTCCCCCCAAGGGTGGGCTTGCGCAACGTTTGGCTTGGGCGCATGAAGAAAGGTCCAGAGCATCCCGGTGGATGCCACCAAGGTCCTTGGTGTGGAGAACCCGCACCGTTTTCTCCACGTCACCCTTGCCTTACATGGTTGCAACAAACAGCAACAACTTCCAAATAGGTGGAACCAACGGTGAAATGAGCATTGGTTCCACGTATAAGGGCCATGACGACCGGATTGACAGATCATAATCCATCAATCCTGTCGGGCTAATGTGGTCTGACACATGATTTCCATTTGGGAATGGATTTTGTGCCTCACACTGTGAACAAAAAATGGATTTTGTGACTCACACATTGTGAACAACAATCAGATCAGTTGTTGCAACCCAAACAATCCCAGCTCAGAATTAATTACATGTTTACTGAGAAAAAAAAGGGATAAAAAAACTGATTGAGCTATTAAACAGAAAAAAATCCCCATTTGAGTACAACAGAGAGTTGAGTTATGAGGAGAAAAGAGCTGATAATGAGACAACAACAAAAATGAATAAAAAAACAATTTTGTTTTCAGAACATCCCACCAATGGTTTCACTATTGTTAGGGTCCGGATCAGGAGCTTGAGATTGATGGAGGGTGAGCTCCTGAACCTCATCCTCAGGGGGTATGTCAAGTTCCATCACAGCAACAATGGTCAAAGTACTTGTCCCATCAAACAGATGGGAATAGAAGTCATTAAAGAGCCAGGAATTTGCTTCCTTGTATGCTTGTGGCTTACTTTACAAAGGTGGTAGTCAATATGTAACTTCCCAGTGCAACTGGGATTCAGTGTTTGCTTGGGGTGCTTGGCATTGCATGTACATTTTGTTGGAATAGCATTACTTCAGCCATTAACTCTGCAAAGAGAAAATTGAACTGTGAGTTTTGACCTCACTAGTTGAGATTAATTCTCATTTTAAATAATTAAAGTTAATTATTTTTATAATTATTTATAATCTGTTGCTGCCCAGGCGAAACAGATTTTACCACTCAGAAGAGATTAAACTCGAGTGATTTCATCCTCAAACCTAAAACGATCATCGATCGTCATCTTCCCTCAAATCAATCGTGCAAAGATTACTTCAAACAACAAGAGGATAAATTGTGAGTATAATTTATCTTATTTTAAATTACATAATAAAAAAAACTTATTATTATAATCTTAAACCTTTTAGAAAACAGACGTACATTCCTAACGCTTCATCGTCGTCTTAATTAGGATCATAAAGGATCAAAAGTCTTACCGAATCTCATTGGTAAGTAAATTAATCCAAGTATAATCAACCAACAGATTTGTAGCTTAAAAATAGCATGGCTTTGCCACAATTTTTTAAATCACAAAAGGGGGTTTGATTTGACCCCCGGTGGCATAAAATCTGCCTAATAGTGGGGGTCTCATGCCCCATGTGTGGTGCTTTTCCCCTGTCTTTATATATCCAACACAGTTGGAATTTTTTTTCTTATCAAGGTAAAAGTGTATTGTATGCCTTGGCGTTTGAACAGTTGTTGGCTTGACCATTTTCTGGGGTTGCAATCGGTCTGACAACATGTATAATTGCCCTGACCAGTCACCGCGGTAGTGCTATTGTGATCACAGTGCGCTCCCCAGGGCCAAGTCCCCAAGGGAATAGGAGAGATGCTCTCCCCTCCCTTCGAGGACCAACCAGTCTCGAAGGTGAGAGGGCAGTACTCTCCCCTCCTCCTGGACCGAACGGTCCAAGAGGAAAGTGGGGAGCTACCTGGAGCTACCTTTCCTCCTGGACCAAGCAACCCTAGAGGAAAGTGGAGAGCTACTCTCCCCTTTCCTCCTGGACCGAACGGTCCTAGAGGAAAGCAGAGAGCTCCTCTCCCCTTTCCTCCTGTACCAAACTGTCCTAGAGTAAAGGGGAGAGCTCTTCTCCCCTTTCCTCCTGGACCGAACGGTCCTAGAGGAAAGCGGAGAGGTACTCTCCCCTGCCCTCTTGGACCAACAACGGTCTCAGAAGACAGAGGAGAGCTCCTCTCCCCTTTTCTTCCTAGACCGAACGGTCCTAGGAGAGAGCGGAGAGCTCTTCTCCCCCTTCCACCTGGACCAAACGGTCCTGGAGGAAGGTGGAGAGCTACTCTCCCCTTTCCTCTTGGACCGAGCGATCCTAGAGGAACGTGGAGGATTGCTCTGCCCTTCCCTCCAGGACCAACGGTCCCAGATGAGGCAAGTGGAGAGATGCTCTCCCCTTCCCTCCAGGACCAACCGGTCCCAGATAGAAGTGGGGAGATGCTCTCTCTCCCTTCAGGACCAACCGGTCCCGGGAAGTGGACAGATGCTCTCCCCTTCTTTCGACCAACCGTTCCCAGAGGAAAGTGGAGAGATGCGGACAAGCCCGTCCCAGGCGGAGGCCGAGAGATGCTTTCCCCTTCCCTCCAGGATCCACCATTCCCAGAGGGAAGTGGAGAGATGCTGTCCCCTTCCCTGCAGGGTCACTCTTCCCTTCCCTCTGAGACTAACCAGTCTTAGAGATAAAGGAAGAGATACATACTTGTTGGGACGCAGTTATTATACTGATATTGAGTCCTGTGTGAGTTGACTGCGGCACATATTGTAACTACTATAAATACAATTTTCTCAGCTCTTTATGAAATACAACTTGTAATCTACTAAATATTATAACAAAACTGTCATTTGTACTCCCCAAAACCAGCTGAGGCTTCAGAAAGAATATGAATAATTTCAATTTGAGTTTGAGGTATTACACTTATTGGAAATAGATTAAATCAGAAAACCTTTACCAATTAAAGTGCAGTGGCGTAGCCACCATAAACTCTAGTTATAATATAATTCTTTCAACCAAAAAGATTAAAAGAATCTAACAAGATGTTTATTAACTCTTGTAGAAATCAACTTTATCAAAATCCAGTTTACCACAATAATCTTAACCAGAATATTAGAAGTCAGGCTTTATCAAGTCTGCCTTTAGGTAACAATTATCTTAATTATATTTAAATATTATAATTATTATCTTGTAAATAAAACTCTAACAAAAGAAATGTTACCTTTAGTTGCCTGAAATTTTTCACATTTGAAGTCAAAGGTACACTCCAGTGAACATAGTGGAAGTTGGAGTGCACAGCAAAGGTCTCCTTGTTAAATGTTGGAGACTAGTGCAAGCCTGGGCACTCCATTTTTATTGAGTACATTTAGCCTCACTCCAAAAAGGGGTGGTTTTTGGTGTAGCCATGCCAGTCTCCAGGAGATGTGGAGTGTCCAGGCAGGCACTCCAAAAAATGTGAGTGCAATATCCCAGTACTCCATGTCATTTGGAGTACCATGTCAATACAGCCAAAAGTTGTTGAGGGGCACAGGGGTCGCAAGGACTGGAGTTCACAGCTTGATGTCTTGTGACACTGGGAGCTGACACTAAGGAAAATGTGGATTGTATTCAGTGAGTTTAGAGCACCAGGATCAGAGGTATGAAAAACTAAATACAACACCAAAAGCCCAAATATAGTAGAAGCATACATTACTGGGTAAAAGTGTCAGAATTATGGACCTTCCGCTTCCCTCCTGTTCCCTTTATCTGTTAGTCACAATATAAGTTCCTGTACTGTTCCTGTTCCTGTTCAAGTCCCTGTCCCAGTCTCATTCCAGTTCCTGTCCTGTCCAGTCTCCTGTACCTGTTCTCCTGTCTAGTTTTCAGACATGTCACCTGCTCCTCCTTTATAAGTTGTCATTTCCCCAATGAAATTAAACTATCAAGTCTGAGCAAGAAACACCTGAGCCACTGTTCCCCTTAAGTTCATCAACAGTCATCATCAGCTCCTCTTTCACTTTTCCTTAATCCCTTCTCATCTTCTCTTACTGAAATCCCAACAAAGTTTGGAGTGCTTGGAGTAAATTGTTGGAGTGCATTTAGGCTGACCCATTTTTTGTTATTTTGTGCGCCTCACATGCTGTATATGGCTGGGCGTACAGGCCCCAAAGACCGGCCCAAAAGCCATTTGGACAAGCTTTCTCTGAACTACTGTAAGCATCACACAATAGTAATGGAAGATTGAATGATAAAAATAATAAAAGTGAGGAAGAGATTGTGAGCCGGGAAAAGAAAAGAACTCTGACAGGAACCACAGCTGAAAAAAATCTAAAAGAAATTAATCTTACCCTCTATACTCATCTATGCAGTTCACAAGTGTAGTGCAAAATTCAAAGGGCCTTTGCTAATTTTTTGAAATTATCTTTATAAACATCACAATTACCACATGTATGTTAAGGATTACTAACAGAAATCTTGCGGTCTTCAATGCAAAATGATGGCCCTTAACATAGTGCTATTTTTTCCTAGGGGGATGAATGCAGATTTCTATAAACATAAAGTAATAACCCAGAAGCCCTGATGGGATTAATAATGATAATTATCAAACCAATCTTGAATAAACTCTTTCTGTAAAGAATCAAATTTCCAAGGACAAAGATCAAACAAATTAACCCAATCGATTAAACCCAATTTAGCATTGACAATTTCTTGATGACTAGAATTGACAGATGATTGATTTTTAGAGTAAATAATTATTAGCATGTTAAGTGAAATGAATGTATGTTTAGGAATCCCTTTATCATAAAAAATAAGTTGATCCTCTCTAGTAAAATCTACACTGGTATCCTCTATAATTTTTCCATTGATATCATTCCACTCTTCATATTGAATTTTTTTAATGTTTCTTTTTTTATTTTCATCACACAAACTTTTCAAATTTTTAGTGTATTTTACTTTATAAGTTCTAGTTAACCATTCTCTGTCAGGTGATTGATACCATGGTACATACCAATAATTCTCAGAATTTACCAAACTTAGAATCCCTTCAAAATCATTCCAAAGTTGATGATCCTTAGAATCTTTAAAGTTTTTTGGTCTTTCTAATCCAAGACAATGAATGAAGTAACAGACCTTCCAAACATTAATCCCATTGGTTCTTTCTGACTTCTTAAGATCTTCTAAAATTTCTATTGGTATTTCATTTTTAGGTGAAAATTTGATCAGATTCATTAAGGTTAAGTGAGACTTGTATAACAAAATTTCAAAGTTGAATCTTCTCCTATACTCAAATGGTCCAATCATTTTAACTATTAAGCTCAAGGTATCAATTTTAGGTTTCTTCAAAATTTTGTGGAATATTTCTTGATTTGTTTTCCACCACTCAAAGCAAGCAAGGGTATCTGGGATTTCATTGTCAAGTTGAAAGTTTTTCTGTAGAGATTTTAAGAAGATGTTTGCTTGGTGCTTATTGCCTTTAGAGACTAATGTCTTACTGATCAAACTCCAATTCTCAACTGCAGTCTTTTGGATTATTTGAATGGATAAGGTTGAAAGTCTTCTGTGTAATTCAAATTTCTCAAGCCTGGATGAAAGGATTTTCTCAATAGCAAAAAATGTAGTAGGATTTGAATTCCAAAGCATCTGAAGTTTTCTGCACATTTTATCATCCATCTCTGAAAGAGGGAGATAGCTTTGGGAATTGGAAGTTTGCAAATGGGGCTCCAAAATTTCTAGTGTCCTTCTTAATATTTGAGAATACTGGAGAGAACTGTAAGAACTAGCTGCACTTGTCTTAGCTTCAATTTGTACATTTTGAAAGCTTTCTTTCAGTAACTTGGTGCACTCTTCTGCATGTATGGCATGGGCCCACAGTGGCTTGATTATGCTTGGAAATATCTCACCAGCTTGGTCTGTTTCGTTGGGCTGAAAAGCAGCTTTGATGCTTTCCGTGTAGAAAGCCCTCATTCGCTCTTCGAGGTGCTTGTCAGATGTGATGTAGATTTTAGTAATTTCTGCAATAATTTGGCCTTTCTCGGGACTTGGATCCTCTTCAAAAATTTCTTGTTGCATGCTCTGTTTTTCCGCACCATCTTCTTCATAAGAACAAGAATGGTAGCCCTTTTCTCTATCTTCCTCACTGCCCGTCTTTCTAACCACCCCATCTGTTTCCTGCTTCTTTTTCTTTTTCCTGTATTTCTTCTTTTTAAATTCTGGTTCTGAATTTCGGTTAGTGGAAGGTTCTTGATGCCTAAAAAGTATCACGATCAGTTTCATACGTGGGAATGGTTATGTGACTCCACGGGTCGAAGACACTCACGGCATCCCTACCTCCTGTTTGATAGCATTAGTTTTCCAAACGGGTACCTCATTCATACTCAAGTGCTCTTTAGTATGCGCTAGACTTGCTTTCGAATCATGCGAAAAATGTGCGCTGGATTCCCCCGAGTCGTGTCCGCCATAGTTCTCTACTTGGTTTTGTAAGTTGAGAACAGTTTCCTCGTGACAACCTCCCGAACTGTGGCCTTCCTCAACCAACTTGGTCACGAAGTTGGCGAGAGCAGTGGTCCCAATCAAATTCAAAAAAACTGCTAGCTGCACAGAGATTACAAGGGCACCACCGAACATCTTATCAGAGAAAGGAGGAGCCAACCGAATGGCCAAATAAGAGATATTGTGAGATTGATCCACTCCTGGGTTTAAGGGACAATTTGTTTTTGTACGGTACAGGTGAAGCTCGGATTATGACCGTCTGCGCTTCCGTTATTCTCCTGGGTCTCGCGCCGCTTCGGTGAGACAAGCGAGATGCCATCAAAAACCTAACAATGGAGTCCTAATTTTTTAATGAACACGTTCGGCTTCTTGACGGGGCTATCTGGCTCTGTAAAAAAAGGTTCACAAACCGCAGTGATGCGTTGTACCACCGCTTTATCGCTTTATCGCAGATGATTTTTTTAGATCAGAACCAACCCGACGCATGCTGCACTTTTAGTCCCCTTATCCAAATCATCGTTCTGGCACTGCTTTCATCTGCTCCCTCAGCCCGACTGCTCAAATTGACCTTCCGGGTGGAGATCGTGGAAAGAAAAATAAATCCAGCTGATTGTTTTGGGCAGTGCATTGGCGCTTTTGGAATTGTGATTATTGTGATTGGTCCTGGTAAACAGCTGAATGTAAACCTCACACCAAGGCTGTGTAGGTTCAGTTTGGTTGGTTAGCCGATTACCTGGCACCAATGAAGCTCATACATCCAAGAAGTTGTTCTTAGCTTGAAGCAATTTCCTTTGACTGTGCCTGTTGAACCATACAGTGTTGCTTCGATAAAGTTTATTTATTTTAAGCCCGGCCAACAAATCTGAGGTCACGTTAGAATTGAAAGTAAAGAGTTTTGACGATGATAGTGTATCATTATTCCCATTTCTAACAATTAAGACGTCGATAGAGTGGCTACGGTATCTTTGAGACAGCTCAGAAGGACGAAGTTTCAGCGGTCTGAATGAGTTCAAGACCTGTCGGACTATAACTTCAAACCCGATCCATCATTAAAGATATCAGGTTATCTTTTTTTCATCATTGCTGTCAAACAGTAGCCCAAATTACAGGGACAATTCGACAGAGCCAAAGACAAATGTCCCAGATCGACCAAGCAATAATCGTAGGGAAACTCGACGCTGCAAGTGGCAGGTTATGATCGATTGATTTGAATGCTTCAATCGACGAGATCTATCGTAGTCCATTCCATTTTTTTTAACATTTCGCCAGCACACGCCTCGGAATGCAGCTCTCTTGGTTGTTCGTTTTCTCATAACAACCAAGAAAAACGGTTACGACTTTCGAGACCAACACAGAGAGGCGGGCACTGGCTTCTAATTTGGCTTAGGTAATAATTCTCGATCATCGATCGATTCGAGTGTCACCTTCAATTATTCGATCGAACCATGACTTGACGGAGTTCCGACGATTAAACGAGGGAGCCTGGATGTTCGCTGAGATTCTGGTTAGGATTTGGCTGGTGGCTCGCGTCGCCCTGGAGCAGTGAAGTCACCCCTCAAGAGGGGGCCTAATTTGAAAAGGGGGCCCAATAGTTTGTTTGAAATATGTTGTGGTTAGGTCTGACACTCTTTATTAACATTTTTATTTCCAATATGCTTGTGATGTTTCTCCAAAGCTCTGGAATTGCGGTCACTCTTTCCTCAATGGGTTATTGATCACTGTCATGCCAGGTAAGATTGTCTTTCTCTAATTTGTTTAGTTATGCTATGTTTATTTTCTTTCTGTTTATTTCTTTCTTCTGTCCATGAAATCTTAATATCACCGTGATTCCAGTCAAAGGGGCGAAGTCTCAGATTATGCAACCAAGGAGTAGACCGCCATTGTCATGATTCCGGTGAAGTCCAAGATTGGAAACTTCAAAGGCCAGCTCGTGAAGATGGAATTGTGTAGGTAGGCTTGGGGATGCAAATATTAACTGGCTCAATGGAAGCCTAGAGAACTGGGAAAGGAGTACTCAATTTCAACCATTGTTTTATCATCCAGCTGCCCCAGTACTTTCCTTTGGAGATTGAGCACTTTCTCTTGGGACAGATAATCAGAAGTGTGAGCCCAGAGAGCCCCAATCTAAGCTTGGTCGATCCATCGATGGAAGGTTTTACACAAAAATTGAGTATCTACCAGTATGAGGGCAACTTTGACTATGAAAACAACAACAGGAGAATGGAAGAAGGAGAAAATCAAAACAGTTGGTCTGACTATAAAAAACCAATACAAAAAAAACGATAAGAATCAAGATGTCGAATAGGCTTGTCTGCATGGAAAATAATAAATGATCTGAGCTAAACGAGGTGATGTTATAAAACAATTTCAAAAGCCTGGTTGCGGTTGACGTTCATTCAACTATTTGGTCGACCTGTTGGGTTCTAAGGGAAGTTTAATCTGATCAGCCAACCTCATGCTGAAATGATGCAACGTATCAATTTCAGAAAAAAAAAAAAACAAGAACACAGACCTGATCTAAATCTTTTAAGCACTGGCCAATAACCTCAACAACCTGATTGACTTCCTCAACTCCAATTGTTAAAGGTGGTGCCAACCTGATGATATTCGAATGCGTTGGCTTGGCTAAAACACCTCTTGATTTCATCAGCAGACAAAGGTCCCAAGCCCCCCTTTTCTTAGGAGATAAACTCGGATCAATGACGATTGCATTTAATAACCCTTTTCCTCGGACAGTTTGGATATAACCTTTTGGACTATCTGGCGATGGCCCAATCGATTTAAGCTCCTGTTTTATGAAAGAAGCAGTGGATTCATGAGAAAGGGATCATTCTAAGCGTCATGAAATATCTTCAGAATGAAATTTTACGTGTTAAGAACTAACCATCAAACCATTTCTCATCAGTTGACCCATTTCTTCGGCTCTCTCGCACATGTTTTCTTCGATCAATACATTTAAGGCAGCGACGGCCACTGCACAACCTAACGGGTTCCCGCCAAATGTAGAGCCATGTTCTCCAGGCTTGATAACTCCCATGATGTGTTCGTCTGCCAAGACTGCTGAGACTGGATAAAACCCACCAGATAAAGCTTTACCTAACGTCGTAATGTCTGCCCGAACATTTGAATGCTGTTGACATAGACTAAATTACCGCAAGTAAATGATTCAATAAGAGTTTGTCGCTCTTCTTTCTTTTAAGATGTTCATCAAAAGTTGTAAATAAGCAACTTACAGTTTTCCTGTTCGACCAAGTCCAGTCTGCACTTCATCCAATATCAATAGGACGTTTTGCAGTGCGCATAGAGCCTTAACCTTAGGAAGATAATCATCGTCTGGAACGACGACCCTGAGGTCTCAAAACGAGTATGCTAAATTCCAATCAGCAAAACTCTTCTGACAGGATTCATCGGCCGTTATGTTTAAAGAATGCTGACCCAGCTTCCCCTTGAATAGGCTCTAGTAAAACAGCGGCTGTATGTTTTCCATGGACTTCTAGTGCTTTTTCTAAATCATTAAAGTTACTGTTTGATTGAAACCACGCACACACTCATTAGCAACAAATCAGTATAAATAGGCGATGTATATTAAAGCTATCTGACTTATATCTCAATAATCTTTCATCAGAATTTCCTGGGGGACTAATTGGACAGACTGAACCAATACTTCTTAGAAAGGGTCCAAATGAATTTCGAGAATCGGGATCAGTGCTATATTATGCAGTAGGGGAAGGTAAAAAAAAACACGTGAGTTTTTCCATAGACTTTGCGTGTTCAATTCATAAAACAATCCTTTTTCACAGTATAAATCCAAATTACTGACCTCATCCCAATTACGCCCAAAGTTCGACCATGGAAATTTCCATCGACACTTAGTATTATGGCTTTCCCATCTGGCACACCCTCTTTTTAGATAAATATAATCACGACCATAGTAAGTAAGAGAGATGTCTTGCCCATGCCATAAACTAAAAAAAAAAGATCAACTTTTTGTGTAAGCCCATTTTCGAGCTAGTTTGAGTGCAGTCTCGACAGCTTCGACCCCGGTGTTCATAGGTAAAGCTCTTGAATAGCCAAATGTCCTGCAAAGTTTTTCGAGATAGGGTCCTAAGGAAGAGTTGTGGAATGCTCTTGAGGATAGTGTTAGACGACTAGATTGATCTATCAACGCTTTCAATATCTTTGGGTGACAATGGCCTTGATTGACGGCTGAATAAGCAGAAAGACAATCGATGTATTCATTCCCTTCTGGATCCCAAACTTTACATCCTTCAGCTCGATCGAAAACAACTGGGAGTGGATGATAACTTTTTGGATTCCGAAAGATCCAGGTGAAAATGAGAAAAAGTGACAGGTGGCGTGATAAGCTGAGAAAAAGAGAAGTACATAAAGCGATTTAATGCGTTGGGCTCAACTTGTGGGCTCCATACTGATGTTCCAAAGCAATTAAAGCTTGGCTGGTGAGTGGGTTGCTTTCCGTAGGTTGGTTATCGCCTTGATCAATGCTTGCTGACATTGTCACACTTATTTCTTTGGCTGGAAAGTTCGGTGAAACCTAATGCACTGTTTGTATTTCTTCAACCGCTGGGCCCACCTGCTCTACAAACAACAAGGCGGAAAAAGTCAGGATGATGATGTGGTACAGATCTGTTAAAAAGTCAGTCGAAGCTGATAGAACAGTCAGGTGCACGTACTAAACGCTTGATGGGTTTTTGGTTCTCCGCCTCCAAGTAGTCGAAGTTTTTCTTGTATTTTTGGTCGTTGTAGTTGTGAGTTGAGGGACACGAGCAACACGACCATCGGTGGATTGATCGTCTTGGGATCCTATGACGTCACAACCCCCGGCGCCTTCGAGTGCGCGTGACCGACCCCGGCTCTCATGTCCCGTAAGAGCATCCGTACCGTTGGCTAATTCCGCGCGAGCGATTTTAGCCGCAGAATTCAACCGCACCGGGTGTCCCTAAACCTCACCTAAATGAGTACAAAGCTATGTTTCCGGCTAACCCTTGCTAAATATAGCAATGGTAATTTAATATGTTGATCAAAGTCATAAAAAAACCTGCAAACCAAATCTTAACTTACATAATTACTTTGGACTTTGATTGTTCTTTGAGATATCAATAATTTCTAACTATTGAATTGACTTGGATTGCAATATTAATCCCACACAGTGTCTCTTCATTGATTCCTTGTCTAACATTAAAAGAAGTGGTTTTTTTTGGGTATGTAGTATGATAATTAATACTCATTCAAAACAAAAACACAAAAACATACAAGAAAAAGGTTTGATTATTTTATGTAGATTAATTATTTTGAACATTTGATATATTTAATCTTCGTATAATAAGCAAGTAAGCCAAAAAAAAAAACAAAAAAAAATTCACTGCAAGAATTAAAACTGCTTGAACTGAAAGCAGTTGACATTTTAATGTTACAAAGGAGCCTGTGTACTATAGCATGTCAACTGCATCCAGTTGAAGTATTTTTTCTTGCAATGTAAATGGGATACTTTCTTTTGGCTCTCATTGTCAAGGAGTATGTACATGAAGAAAAAAAGATTTATTTGATATTGATCATTCATAGGTAATTTATGTACAATCTTCCATTGAACCAACACAATTTTAGCTGTATTCATCTTCATTATCATTATTATCATTTATAAAAACATGAGAAAGTTCATACTACATAATAAAATTACAAATGTGTTTTTTTTATCATTAAAAAACATCATTAAGGTTTCACTAAATTACAAAATTCATCTAAAGAAAGATTTTTAAAACACATCGAGAGTCGATGTTTAAAAGGTGTTTTATTTCGTTCGAGAAAAAAAAAGAGTCCGTAGCTCTTGATCTGACCAAAAAATGATCAATGCGTTTTACAAAGCCGAGAGAGAGAGAAGACAAAAAAAGCGGATTTGAAAGGAGAAGAAGAAGGAAGTTTGACTGGGCTTCAAGGATCATTATGAAGACGAAGAGATTTGATGATCGTGATTTCGCTATTAATTTGACCATTAGGCATGAGATCACGCGCAGGAAAGAATTGGAGGGAGTGATTGTTAAGAGGCAAGTCACGCCCACCAGCGGGGTGAAGATTTTGGATGTCGATACCGTGCCCGAGTGAGGAGTGGTCTATTTTCTCGTCCTCAGTGAAGCTAAAACAAGACGGTTTTCGGGTCGGCTGTTGTTGGCCATGGACGACTGTAGAGGCCTCCTTGGGAGACCATACCTTCCTCAAAATTCTACTTCCGAAAATTGACTTCATTTCTTCCATCTTCGTTCTCTTTACAACACCTATTGGCGGCGGTGCTTCGATCTGAAATAGTCCATATGGTCGTAAATTTACTATGTTATCACTTTCGCTAGAAGTGCGCGAGAGTTCTGGTTTAATCCTGTTATTGTCTTTGGCAGATTACTTTCGGATCCAGGTTGGTGAAGGTGGGTTGGTTGGATTAGCCTCATGAGAGGTTGAACGAGGCGCTAAGGCTACACCACAAGTGACCTAAAAAAGATTCGCCAATCGATGTAAAGATTCAAGTCAGTCAGACAACAGCAATCACAAATATCTGTTTTTTTTTGTTGGCGTTTGAAGTGTTTTTTTAAGCTCACAAATGCCAAGACGCTGCCTGGTACTGACCATGCCCATCCCGCCCATTCGAATGTGATGATAGCAACCTGAGTTGCTGAGCTGCGATCTGGTACGCCAAATGCATTAAAGGCTATACATACCGCATAGAGGGGAGGCTCAAGAGGTCATCAGAATTCAGCATGCAGCAGTAAGAGAAGAGCAAGTCTAGAGAAGAAAAAAAAAACTCGCTTACCAAGACACGCAGTCAACGCTACGAAAGCGATGAAAATGATTCTGGAGGAGAAAGACTGCCATATGACAGCTGTGCGGGAGCGGGAAGACATTTTGGCCTTTTTATTCAATTCAGCATTTTCACTGCAAGAATCGAGACAATCCCAGAGTCCGAGTAATTCGGTTTGATCTTGACATTGGGTCCATAAGGCAGCCTTTAACTTTCTGAACGATTTCATAACAGTCCGGTAAAATTTGTTAGACCGGATCGATTGATCAGCTCCAGCGCCGTCGGAAGATACATCTTCCATTGATCTTACGCCC
Source organism: Puccinia horiana (assembly GCA_001624995.1). Taxonomy (NCBI): domain Eukaryota; kingdom Fungi; phylum Basidiomycota; class Pucciniomycetes; order Pucciniales; family Pucciniaceae; genus Puccinia; species Puccinia horiana. Next base: position 98,888 of record LWDY01000050.1, on the reverse strand, counting down.
ACACTTGCCATTCTTGCAAATCTTCGACGAGCTTGAGTGAGGATTTCTAGTTGGACCGTTAAGGTTGAATAGAGTCTAGCCGACGCGTAAACAAATAGGATGAATAGACTCAGGACATAAACTAAATATACCCCACAAGCTATCCTCCATCGACGATTCACTTTCAGTAGAATCTGATGGACTGATTGTAGGGTAGCTTTGAAGTGGACTATCAAAACAGGCGGTAGGCGGTCGCCCGGGATCTCTTCTTGCTGGGCGATCAGAAATTTTAGCTCCGGAATCAGAATGAAGACTTGTCTACCTGGTATGTCGGCATTCTTGGTCATTGAGAGACTGAGCGGTAAAGTAGCTGCTGGAAAGCTGATGTATAATAAGACTACCAAAGTATTAAACAAAAGTGGTGGCATCCCGCTGCTTAATAGACTCGTGCCATGTGGTGTTAACTGAACTGGCACTGAAGGGATGGCAGAAAGAGTCCTCCAAACTGCAGATGCATATGAAAAGAATTGTTTTCGTCAATAATTTTCTGTTCAAATGGGTTCTTCAATCGATAGTATGACAAGCTCTGCTTGATCTCCACCCGTCAATTGAGAAAAGACCACTAGGAAAGAAAGAGCGGGAGAAAGAGATGAAAGAAGACTCACCCCTGGTAGCAGCGCAATAAAAAAAAAGCATTACAAGAAATCATCTGAGTTATCATTGTAGGCCGACTCAAGTATCGGCCGTTATCGCGATTCATCAGGCTGATGGAACACAACACCACTTAAACAAGAAGATTCGGAAAGAATTCACATTAGCTATTCGAACTGAAAAACTGGATAAATATGTCGGAAATGGTTTAAGGGAAATGAATGAATGGAAAAAAAAAACTTACAAGAACTGTTTACGAGTGCAAAGAGAGGGACTAGGATTTCAAGATTCGGTGTCAAGTATCCACTCTTGTTTCGTCGAATCAACCAATAGTTTCGAATGCTGATGTTTTTGATCAAGGTGACGAAATATAAAACTCCCATGAAGAACATCAAGGATGAAATAATACAAAATCTAATCCTCAGGTGTGAACCAAGTCTCAAGCCAGAATTGTTGCTGATGAAATCTTGGATAAAATATAATTGATCAATTGTCATCGACTCGGTCGGAATGTTGGCGATCGTATCTAATGTGAGACCAGCTGGAGTAGTGTTGTGATGAGCCATCTTTTTTTTCGCTTTTCCTTTCCCTTTCCCTTTTCCTTTTGATTCTTTTTTTTTTCAGTTTTTTATTAGTTTGGTTGATCTTATTTTTGCAATCAATCGATTCCTCTCTCGTCTTTCAGGTCTGGGTTGATTCGGTTAAGATTTCGTATCCCTCACAAAGGATTGACTAGATGGAAATCGAAAATCTTCTCAATAATTTGATGTAACTTCTCGGTAGAGACCAAAAAATGAATGGAGAGAATGCACGACGCTGAGTGACAATAGACCTCAGGTTGTATTGAGGGGAGCAGTGGATTTGATGAAGGTTTCTTGTTTGAATCTTGTTAGAAAAGCTCTCTTCAGAAAACTCGGTAGACTAGTAATTTCCCCATATTCGGCCAAGTGTCTAAATTTATTATAGGCCTGAGCCCATCAAAATACCGATTCAAAACCTTTGCGGAAATTCTCTGATGGTTTATCTTCATCAAGAGACAGCTAGCTCGGAGTTCTTTACAATTAGATCCTATGTTGTTTGAGGCAGTGATCTGTCTAACTTCTACAAGCCCAATGCAGTTTTGTAAGGCATGCGCAACATATGAACCCACTAGTTGATGTATCATTAAAGGCTCATTAAGAGGGCTTGATTAACACCCAAGTCGTCGAACCCAACCCGGAGAATGTTTTGATCTATCACCACTCGTAAATTCGACCACGGTTATTCTACCCCCAAGTCGAATGTGTCCAGTTTCTTTATGCTTGCTTTTCTGAGCAGTGGATCACCCAACTCACAGCGAGATGGCCATTCATATTCTTGTGAAGCTCTTGTCAACCCAAATGCGTATCGGGGAAAACAACAGTCACCCGTTACACATTTCTATGCTTTGCGAGTTGCAAGACGTGTCGAAAGACTTTCCAAGAGCAAAAATTATGAATTCCTGTGAAGAATTGAGAAGATTATCGGATATGAGGTCATGGCCGGAAGGCCGCCTGCCAACCAGCTACGTCATAATTATCGAGAACAGCGAAGAAATAATGTAAATATTATGTAGTTTTCCCATATGTTAAGGCCCCGTTCGGCACCAATATAATGTGCGAAATAATCTGACAGCCGATTATTTCTGTAGAAATAAAATAAATCAAAATATCGCTGTAGTGTTCGTAAGGGTAATAATTTTGGCGAGAGTAATAAAAAATCACCAACAACCAACCACTCACTAGCTCAACATCCAAGATGGACGGACACGATCCTCAAATCGAAGAAGAACAAACTATCGTAATCATTGGGCTTGCACTTCTTCTCACCAACGTGACTCGCCATGGAACGGTACCACGGCCCTACAACGACTTACCCTTATCTGGTGAAGACTATAACTGGGCAATCCTCGTCGTATGATTGATGTGTTTCGAGTAACCACCCCAACTTTCTACTTTTTATGCGATGAGATTTTGACCGTCCAAGCCGAACCAGTCTCCAAACTCCTACCGATTGAAGAACAACTCGCCATATTCCTCTACATTGTTGGGCACAGTAACTCAAATAGACAGGCTCAGGACCGTTTCCAGCACTCCGGATCAACAGTATCCAAGTTCGTCACCTTTTTCTAGTGTTCTTATAGCTTGCTTTGGTGTTCAGAAACTTACATTAAACTTTCCAGGGTGTTCCGGCATATACTCGAGATGATTGTTCAGCTAGCCCCTAAGTTCTTCATTCCACCATCACATGAACGAACACACCATCACATAGCACGAAATTCAAAATTCATGCCGTTTTTTGCCAAATGTCTGGGGGCACTCGATGGAGCTCACATACCCGCTAGCGTCCCGAGTGCAAGAGCAGCAGCCCACCGAAATCGAAAGGGGTTCCTTCCCCAGAATGTCTTAGGTGTATGTGACTTCAGCATGAAGTTCACCTACATGCGCGTTGGATGGGAGGGTAGCGCACATGATGCTCGGGTCCTTCAAGATGCACGCTCACAGGATTTCAACATTGAACCCGGATACTTTTATCTAGCGGATGCGGGTTACGCCCTCAAAAGAAATATATTGGTTCCCTACCGAGGTACCCGGTATCACCTACGAGAACAAGCCCTTGCAGGCCAACAGCAAGTTCTCCTTTGAATGTATCTTTTTTAACCCAATCCTGATGGGACTTTCTTCTGCCAGCCCAGCAAACAAAGAGGAACTCTTCAATCTAAGACATTCAAGCCTTCGGAATGTTGTCGAACGATGCTTTGGAGTTTTTAAGTGTCGATTCAAGATGATGATGCAGGCCAGCGAATACAATCTAGAACAGCAATACGACCTTTTTTTGGCATGCGCTTGCATCCTTAATGTGAACATCATCCGGAACGGCTGCACAGACGACATTTTTCAACAGGAAAACTCTGATATCAACCACGTTCTTTTCCACAGTCAAGAAGTAGTGGATCCTCCCCCAGAAGCCGTGTACTCAAGTGATTGTGAAAGGGAGGAGTGTGAGAACTGGAGAGACTCCATAGCTGAAGGGCTATGGGGTCAGTATCTTTCGACTTTGCACACCAGGCAGGGTGCTTGATTACTTCCATTTTTTCTACTAAGTTGTAATTCTCACCATCTCGTTGATTGATTTGAAAAAAGAAATTCATTTTCAATTGTTCAAAGCAATATGAGTGTATAAGAAAAAAAGGAAACAAAAGATAGAGGGAGGTAAGAAAATAATCAAATAGAGTTTCCATGCATTTCATCGATCTGCTGGTGGAGCCATTTGAGTCGGAGGTCCTTATCTTTGATGCTCGTAAAAAGTTGGGTGTTGGTATCGTTTCGAAATATTTTGAAAGCCTCCAAAGCCTCGTCTTGACTTGATTCCTTGGCATGAACCTCTTGATATAATTTCATCGCCTGCTTAAGATTGCTTTGACCAGCGGTCGATCCTTCCCTTTGTTGATATCGTCGATTGAACTGATCGCGTTGAATTTGCAGATAATCAACTAGGCCATTGATTGCACTAGCCACAGAATCTCTCTTCAAATGACTGCGGGATAGGTAAGTGGTAGGGCTTGGGGTTGGTTGCGTTTGAGTTTGAGCGATCTCATTGCCTTCTCCAGAGGGATTTGGAACGGCGGGTTTGGAGTGATGTTGCAATCACTGCAAGTGTGAGCGTGATCCATCGCCGGTAGCCAACGAAGTCCCAAAGATCTTGTCTAGATTTCGAAACTCAGTGAATGGAACTCCCCAGAACTTTCTTGCATTTGCATGTACCTGGTGCACCAAACAATCAGATTATTAAACAGCCCTGTGTGTTGAGACTAGTAGATATGACTTACCGCAACATATCTCCCAGACATCATCGGATGCCGTAACCTCGCAAGTTATCTCGTCCCAGCCAAATCCACTAGCCTCCTTACAGGCCACAAAAGTGTCATAGTCATGTTTGAAGGATTGGTTCAGTTTTGATTTGACCTTTCCAGCATCTAGTAAATATTTGGTCTCAGGGAAATGCTTCCTCAGCTCCTGGGCTACATATCGGTGAGATGTACTTTGAAAACCGTTATCAGTTCTCTTCCCTTTCTCGACCTCTCTGGCATATAGTTCTAGCATCATCGCCTCCATCGGTCCGGTCCACCATAATTTTTTTTGGCCGGCTTGTTGAGAGGAAGGTGGGATTGGAATACTGTCAGGATCGGCAGTCCCGGAGTCCTGATCATCGATTGTTTCTTAAGATTTTTGAGTCGAAGGACGTAATTGTGAGATTGCTCGTTTGGTAGCAGCACGATTACCTGTATAATGGATCGGTCCTGCACGTGAATCTCTTGGACGTCCCCTTCGGCGGCTGGATGATCCACGAGTGATGGGTGGACAAGACGATTCTTGACTAGAGTGGTTTTGAGGTTCGTTTGGGTTGGGTGGATTGGTTTCGTCCATAATTTGCCGTCTGTGCTTGTCAGCTGCCGATACGTTGAGGTTAAATAATCAGAATATATCAAATAAAATATAATTGTTTTGGCAAACACTGCCATTATAATTGTGAAATATTTGTGACATATATTGCTAATTATATCGGTGCCGAACAGGGCCTAAGGTAAGCCTCGTAGGTCACCAAGATTTTCTTGAAAAACACAAAGCCACACTGATCAGCACTGATCATGATTTCCTTCCATGAGATGTATGTAGTTCTTATTCACCCTTATGTATCTACCAGAAGATACAACACATCCAAATCAACCCTTTCATCTACATATTTATTTTTATCTTTTGAATACAGATTTACATGAAAGGTCCTCCAACATTAATTTATGTATCTGAAATATACACTCATGTAATCACTTGTGTTTTTTTCTGATGAGCTTTGCCACAAAACAAAACAATTATCTAACTGTTATTCAATTATGTACAGTACATACAACAAGACAATACATTTCTGTATCAATCAATTTTCTTTTTCAGTACCCTCTGTATTTTGGAAGTTTGCATGTAGCCTTGATAAATCTCTAAACAAGGATGTTATCTTTCTGTATTATTATAACCTCACTTATCTATCCAAGAACTTTGGATGGCTTTGGTTTATTTCCAATTGTAACTTTGCTAACTGATTCTATGACTTTCTCTGATTGATTCACACTGCATCTTTATTTTTCTGTCTCTTTTGATTCTTCCCTCTCTCTCTCCCTCTCTCTCTCTCTCTCTCTCTCTCTCTCTGTCTCTCTGAGAAAGAAAAGGGTTTATTGTTTGTTTGTAACTAAAATCACCCAAACAAATGACATGTAAGACTAACAGGAGTTACGTTTCGAGTAAGTGCTACATTTGATCAGGATTGGATGGAAATAAGAAATCCCAAGTGATAATTCATCATACTTGATTTCCAGTGGTATGTATCAGACAAGACCACTAGAGCTCGCTCTGGTTGATCAATGCTGGCTGGGTCTGACAGCAATCTTGAGACATTGGCGACTGGCCATTTTGTCCAAGGCTTGTTGGTATTCTTCAATCTTGTAGACATCCTGTTTCAATTCGAAAATCTGAGGTCAATTCTCTTCATCGTCGCTTTTTCAAATAGAAGTTACTCACAGTTACCATGCCCTCAGTACGAATCTTTCCAGAATCACTGTTTGGTAAAATGTACATCAGCAATTGTCTATAAAGTGAAGCAGGAAATAAGAATATGAGAGCTTACAGGTATGCCACAGCTCGCGGAAAGCAGTTGCTACGATAACAAAAATCTGGTTAGCTTTGTGTACTCCACCGACAGAAATAAGAATGTTGTGTGTCCTACGTTTGCGAAAATGATCCAATGATGTTGATTTCATCGGCAAAAATCTTGGTGGGTGACCAGTTGACTCGGGCATCATTAGCGTAAACGCCATAGACAAGCCTTTGAGGAGATCAAGTTTCAACATTTCAGTGACCAGCCTGAAAAGTGGACGAACGGAAGTAGTGAAAGACTGACAGAGTCCCGCCGCGTCGGACGTAGTTGATGCTGTCATTGACGATCGATTCCACTCCGGTCGCCTCGACCACCACATCAAACCCGTATGGGTTATCTTTCTTCAGCTGCGCCCATTGGTTCGCAGCATCCTTTCGATCCAAATCGATATATTCACTAAGCCAAGACTGTGGGTCAATCCAGGTCCAAAAATCTTGATCCCTCAGAAATTAGAATTAATGCTAGCTTACTCTGCTGCCTGAATTTTGCGAGCAATGTCCTACACAAGTGCAAAATTGTATACTAAAAATAATGAGCTTCGAGGACGATGGTGGCGCCAGATCTGGTTATAATCGGGACTTGCCATTTTTAAGCCTTTGTTGGCAGCCAGTACAACACGCTGTGCCCCATTTAATTTGAGAAGCTGGGCGAGGATGAGACCGGTTGGTCCGGCGCCGATCAAAAGGCACTCGCTGCCAGGTTTGGGACGGATCTTGTCGAGCCCATGGACGGCACATGATGCAGGTTCGACTAGGGTGGCTTGCTCGTCGGTTAGATTTTTGATCGGAAACACCTTAGCCGCATGGAACTTGGCGTAATCCGCAAAACCGCCATTTAGGGTAACACCATGAGCTTCGAAGCCTGTCCAAACAATCAAACGGTCATTAGCCTTCCATAAATCGATTTTCTACCGCAACACTTTTTGTCTGGACGAAGTCAGATCAACTTACTTTCGCAAAATCTGAGCAAATGGACCGCAGGCAAATAGAAGGATGGTTAATTACCAAAGTATCGTATTAATGTTTTGAGAATAGGGAGGAAAGCAGTTGAAAGGAAAGGTTACAAACAAGGAAGTACCACGTTGACAGTAGAAGCACTTGCCACAAGTTTCGCCGACGTCGCAAACCACACGATCACCGATATGGACGCTGAATACTTTAGAGCCGGCCTTGACGATGGTCCCGATGACTCTGTTTTTAGAGAGCCGATAAATTTGACAAGGTAAATGAATTAGGTTTACATAGTCGGTTGACTCAACTCATGTCCGGGGATCAATGGAAACTTTGAAATGAATTCTCCCTCGTGAATGTGCCTACAATGAGTTTTCAGAAGGGGAGAGAGTAAGAAGATGATGGATGATGACAGATTTGAGGAAAACAATTTAACTGGTCGGTTCCACAGACTCCGCACATTGATACTGAGGGATGAAAGAGATGGTCAGTTGGGATGATAAGAAAATGTAGGATGAAGGGGGAGTGATGGAGATGGGAGTATTGAAGTTTGCCAACCTTTTAGCAAGACCTCATTTTCATCGATCGAGGGTAGATCAGCCTGGATGATAGAGAAGGAACGAGGCTTGTCGTAGTAGAGCGCGGTCATCTTGGAGGGCATGACTTCCATCTTGGAATAATTGTTTATTGTTTAGGGTGAAGGAAGATGGTTGGAGAAAGCAGGCTCTGAATTTATTTCTACTTTCTTATAATATTTTTTTGTTTTTGTTTTGCTGTACATGACCAACTGATCTGGAGAAGGATCGATGGATCGAATGGAGACGGAGAGAGTCGGGCTGAGACTCAAAAAAAGAATTTAGTGGAAATCCAGAATATCAAAACATACAACCAGGAAACTCATGCGCATCTCATCCCGCCATCAGCCCTTGTAGTGCCCTCCAACTGAAATTATTCCAAGCCTGCGCTTCAATCCTCGCGGTGATACTCGGTGATAGAAATTCAATCCTTCACCTAAATCTTCTGATGCCCTTCTGATTCCAGACCTGCAACCTGATCACGGCCATCAACACCATCGCCACCCTGGTTCGTTTTATACCCCCCACACCATTCCATATCATAGGACTCGTCACTTGACAACTACTCACCATTGGGGGTGGAGATCTGAACCTCCACATAATCAGATTCAAGAAACTGCGAGAATCTAAAACAGTCTCCTTCAAGCTTTCTCCAACGCTCAAAGGGCTATCAGAATCAGCTAGAATTAGAACAGCAAAAAAAAAACTGGTATTTTGTGTACCGCCTGTTTTTTTTTTTCTTTTCAATTTAAACACGTACCCAAACGAAGGCCATGATGTCATCGTTGTATTCATTTAAGCCAATTCATCATGGAATGAACGGACTCCGCAGTTTTGAATCCAGGGTTCGGGGGAATTCATTCTCACCCGGATGTATACTAGAAGAACTCATGTGGTATGTAGAATCTTCATGTCCTTAAATATGTGTTCGTGTCTTCATCCGATTTTTTTTTTTTTTGGTTTCTTTTCTCACTCATCTTTCTCTGCTCGTCTCATCTCGAGCTTGACAAAGCCCCTCGTGAGAAGCCTCGGAGGGTCTCTGTCTCACAGAGAGGCTAACGTGTAAGACTGGGTTAGCAGCCTGAGTCCCCAGTACATGATTTGCTGTATTGCCAGCATTTTTCCTTTTTTGTGAATCACTTTCAACCTACATCCCCTTGTGATTCAGGCACCTGATAGCTTAGATTGGTGGGCATCTTTTTGTCTACTTTTTGCACGCTTTCTCTCTCCTGGAGCCTGTGGCCATCCATTACAAAGATGTTGATTGTTGTCACCCGAACCCACGCTAAAACACAAGTATGCACTTGGATAATAAATCGTGCAAGCCAGTATTCCTGTACTAGTGATACCACTAGCCTGAAACTTATGCAATAGTATGCGGGAGCAGAAGAATACACTGTATTTATATCCTGACACTTTATTTATATCCTGTACAGAAGTGCTGGTCTTGATGGATCAACAGACAACATAAGATTGAAGGTGGGCTCAACTGCTATTAGGCAAGCCAAAAAAAAATGAAGCCAGGAAAAAGAAAGGTGAGATCAAGGGCTTTCTGATGATTCTAAAGGCATGGCCCATGGCCATTGGGAATATATGAAAAAAATTGCCTTGTAGTATTCTACCACCAAAACTTCAACTTCGACGCCAGGGGACTTAGAGTTACACCAAAAAGTGTGTTTTCCATGCAAGTCACTCCCTGCGGTCAGTGCAATGCAACAGAGGCTTTGCCTCTTGATGCGCAGCAGGGTTGGGACTTGTCCTCCCTGCGGTCGGCGCAAAGCGACAGAGGTTTTGCCTCTCAATGTGCAGCAGGGTTGGGACTTGTCCTCCCTGTGGTCGGCGCAAAGCAACAGAGGTTTTGCCTCTCAATGTGCAGCAGGGTTGGGACTTGTGTTAAGTTTGGTCTCATCTTGGCCTCCAGGTCTGTTTTTCTTCATCCTCATTTCATTTCTTTTAATCTCTCTCATCTTCATCTTCTTTTTCTTGTATTTTTTTAGGTTCATTCTAGTTATTTAGTATGCTCACTTGGTTAGTCACAATCCCATGATGTAACATCTCTGGTTGGAAATGTGAAACATCAAGCAAAATATGTCCTGTGGGAGTCAAACCCAGTACATCTCTTATGTCCATCTCAACTGTACTACCACTGCACTAAGGACACTTTGATATGAATGGCTGAAGATGTTTCAATTAATGTATTCTACTGGTGTTGTTGAAAATCTCAACTCTTGACCTCAGGATGTCTCTGCATTCATTGTTATTCAATTTATCTGTTCCCTTTGTCCCGCAATCTAGCTATTTTTAGTTCTTAGTAGTAATGGAGGACTTCCTGTAGGATCTATGAACAGCCCCTGAAGATTCTTAATTGGAGCCTGTAAAGCTAAATTTTGGCAGGGAAAATTGGATTTAGCCCTGTAATTAAAACTTTTCAGCCCCTGAAAATGGCCACAGGAAGTCCTCCAATGGAGAAATGATTCATCTGTTCAAATCCAAAAAGTTCCTTCTCTAGGTGTTCAACCCCTTTTGGTCTTCTCATCTGGTGTCTAAATTTTAGCCTGAACATGGTTGGTATGGCCCAGTTGAGTCATGAAAGGATGTAACACCAGCAGTTAGCCTCTCCGAGGAGAAACTTCGCGTCTCCGAAGGAGAGGCTTACATGTAAAGTCCCTCGGCTGGCCTGAGGGAATTGGACTTTTTCCCATGTTTTTTTGTCATTTTCCTTTTTTAAAAATTACACCCTTCATCTTTTTGACATATCCAATGTAGCTGACGATAGCCTTGGATCTCAGCTTCCAATCAAATTTTTTATGGAGACTTAACTCCCAAAACTGGCCCTCCTCCTTGTTTGTTGTCAGGCCTCTTTTGATTTTTTTAAACTGCTGAGGCACCTCGCGCGCGAGGCTGAGGGACTTGGGTTAAGTTTGGGTCAAGTGGGCCGGCCCAGCTGTTCAGTTTTTGTCCAAACCCAACCCATTTGGAAATTGGGTCTTTCCGGGTTGGGTAAGCAACTTGGATTTTTGCTAAATCCGCCGTCCAGACCCGACCTGTGCCTCTTTCAATTTGGGTAGTGGGTCAACCCATGGGCTACTGGCCCACTTTCAGCTTGAGTTTGATCTCATTTAGTTTTCTCACCTGGTTAATCACAATTCCATGATCTAAGATCTTTAGGTGGAAAACCAACAGGTTCACTCTAATATAGTTTTATCACTCTGTTAATCACAATCCCATGATCTAATATCTTTGCTTAGAAAACCAACAGATCACAACAACTTCAAGTTCAATAGACAGCTTGGGAAAAAATCCAGAAGAATTTAGTTCAGAAGGTTACAAAAATTATGTTCTTGATCAATGAGCAAGAGTTGAGAAGATAATACATACAATTTTGACATTACCATCATTCAATTTTCAAACTTCTACTGGAGCCTGGAGGTCATTTGAAGAGTCTCAGATACTTAATTACACTCAGTAATGGTTGAAAAATTCCACTTCTATTTTTTCAAAGAAACAAAGCTTGTTGGAAATGAAGAGGATTCAAACTATCTATTTATTAAAAAGGAATGATCACCATTGGAGGACTTCATATTGAAATACAGCCCCCTTTCAGAGACAGATCCCAAAGTTTACTGCAGTCAAAATGCTAAAAATTTAGATTTCTGGCATATATAGTAAGATCTGCAGCCCCTACAGATGGCCAAAGGAATTCCTCAATTCTATAACTGCAACATATACTTAATTCCGCAATTCTATAACTGAAACATATACTTGTTTCTTTCATACTAGAGAAATGTCTGAAACAAACTGTAAATAATCATATTTCAATCTCAACTCACAGCAGTTAACCAAATTTTTCTCTCAGTTAACATATTTCACCATGAAAAATTATGTGTGACTTGCTATACAAGCAACTTTTTGAGGTACAAAGGCCCCTTTGTACTTAGGGGCAACACACCGCTTTTTTGGAAAAAAGTGCAGCATAGCAGCCGTACTTGAAGCCCAAAAATTCTGTAGCATTAGCGGCTTTGTAGTAGCACTATGCTGGTTTGACCGCTTATAAGAAGTGTAACACCGCGTAACAGTCATTTTTTATGAGGCCGGGTGTGTAGCGATAGCTAAAAATCCGCCAACAGCCAACATAATAACGTGAGCTGTAGCTGAATTGCACTAGGCCGCACTACGCTACCGCTATGGGTAGTGTAGCTGGCCGACAGTTTTTAAGGGTGTTGCTTGTGTAGCAAGATATACACCAGTGTTCATGGTGTTGGGGTTTTGAAAAGATTGGATGATCAGATTTCCTTTGGAACAATGAAAAAAATGGATCCAAGTGGTTTCCCAAATTCATTGTGGATTTGTATCAAATCTAACACTTCAAGTGTCAGACCACTGTCAGCTGGTGATTGAGCCTGGAGTTATTGCACCAGGATGGCCAGCATGTACAGCTCATTGAGCCAGCAATCCCTTCTGACTTGAAAGCCAGTACACACCAGCTATCAATCCAGGAGGACTCCTGGCTCAATTGCCAGTGTGCACTGGTTTCCAAGCTGGGAAATGTCTCTGGCTTGATGGGTTGTAGATACCACAAAACAAGACAGGAGATCTCCCAGATCCATTCCTAGTATGTAGTGTCCAATGAACCTGGGGATCTTCCAGCTTGAAAACCAGGAGGTACTAGTTGTTGAGCTGGTACTCAACAACCAGTACCTACTGGTAATCAATCTGGGAGGACCAAGAGAACTATCCCAGATAAATGAAGGCCAGTTTGTAATGTTATTTTGACCTGGTGTTGAAACTGGAAAGAAATCCCCACTCAATGACCAGTAGCTACTGTTTTTTGAGCCCCAGTGAAGTGAAAAGTAAATAAAAATTTCAAGTGTGAGTTCTCCTGTCTCAATGAACATTTCACACTGGTAGCCTTTTCAGGAGTCCTCCAGGATTGAAGGAATTTACCCACTGGCATGTTTAGCACATTGTGCAAATCACCAAAGGAGGTTGAAAAACACAGGTTTGATCTCACTGACAATCTACCTATTTCCAAAACTGCTGTTATGGGATGTAACTCAGGACCCACGTGCTTTAAATCAATCAGGTTGTTATTTTGTCTGTTAATCTAGGAATCAAATCAATCTGCTTCAGACATTAATTACAATGGGTTTGTGATTGAGTTGCAGTTTGTTTACACATGATGTACACTTGTGGTGCAGAAAATTTCAAGTCAAGTTCAACACAAGTTCATATATATTGAGTTCACAAAAAGTTGTTCTACAATTGAAACCAAAATACAACTCACCTCACACCACACTTCAGACAGACATAGGACCAAAAGTACAGTGGAGTTAATGTAAGGCAATTGCATTCAATTTCCATAGAAACATCCCTGGTGTGATTGTTTTTATTTTTCTGTTTCTTTTATTATGAAAAATATTGCTTTAATTTCTTTCATCCCTTGATTTTCATTTTTAATTTAGAAATCAAATGTGGTTTGTAAATTGTAGTTTATTCCTTTTCTTCATATGTTGGGCAATTTAAATTTGGTAAATGTTGTGATGGTAAGAGTTCTAGATGATATAATCAAATGACTAAATAAATGAACAATGTGAAATCTTGAGATACCTTGGGGCACTCCGTCAGAAGCTGTGAGGGTTTTGGTAATGAAATAGGGAAAAAAAATCCATTGAATTTGATGTGTGAAAATTCTCTTAAAATTTCATGGTATTACCAATTTTTCTGTCAATGATGAGGATTTTTTATTTTTCTTGTTTGGGTCAACATGAACTCCCAAAAAAAACACCAAGATTGGATCTGTGACTGCTTCAAGTCAGGTTTGGGATGATGCAGGAGTTTCAGATCCAATTTTGAGGAGTTGTTGAACTTATTAAAATCTAGATACATGACATGTATGCATTTGTATTGATTCCAAGTTTTCATGTGCCAAATCAAAATAATGAAGGTGATTTGGTTGATTGAAGCGCTGGAGAGATAAAGGATAATGTGTGGGTAAGGTTTGAGGATGGATTGAAGGTTAAGAATAAGTTGAGTATATTTGAAAGATTATTTCTGAAGACAGTTCAACAGTGATTTTCTGGCTGAGGTAGAACTGGCAATATAGGGCACAATAAAAGCATGAATGGTTTATTGGCCCAAAGTTATAGAACCAAAAACTGAGGATATTGATTAACTGTAGAGAAGAGGAAATCATTTGAGAAGAAAGAACAAGGATCATTACAAATCATAAAAGAACTGAAGTACATGTGAAAGGAGTGTAAAGGAATCATAAAAGAGATCAATGAACTCAAATGAGAAGAAAGATAAAAGATAAAAGGCATAGGATGTGAAAAAGCTAAAGTTTCAAAAGAAAGAGCAAGAGGTGAATTGGATAGTTTGATTGGTTTGAGGGTAATCATGAGAATGGTATGTGTAGTGGGAGGATTAGTCAAGTTGGATATCTTGAATTATCACACCTGACTAAGTACAAAAAGAAAACATAGATAAAAATAAAGAAGTAGCAGTGTACTGAGGCTTTACTTTCTTAACCTCAGAAGGGAGATACAATAAGAAAAAAACTTCTACTGTTGAAATCCGAGGAGCAATAGCTACTCCTAAGCAAGAGGGGCCTAGCAGGTTACTGGCCTCCTGAGACCTTAACAGGCCTGGGAAAGTAAGTCAGAGTGAGTGAAATATAGACCTGAAGAAACCTGTGAAATGACTAATTTGTAAGGTAGGTCTGGTGACAACAAAGGAAGAAGGAGTTGAGATTGAGGGAGCTGTTGAAGAAGGATGTTGAGTGAAGATTAGTAGAGTGCCCAAACAGTTGTGAGCACACAGAGATTATTGGGCTTGGTATCTGACTGACTCAACTGTTCTGATCTTTGCTAGTCCTCTCTTTTTATTTTGTCGCACTTAGGGTGACTGTGCTCTGAGCTGCTTACTTTCTCCCTGTAGGCTAGGTTTCACGGATTGTGCAATCTCAGCTACTGCTTCTTAACCCCCGCCTCAGAGGGTGAGGTGTCAATGTTAGCTGGTACACACTCTCCCAGGCTTGCAGCAGAGTTGATGAGTCAGACAGACAAGCTGTCACTTCAGGTAGCATGGGGTCACAACCAAATTGAACTTATAGCTCAACTCACCAGGTCCCACTTTTCCAAAAAGTGTCCGCTGTTTTCATGAGGTGTCAGAAATGCTTAGACACATACTAGAGTGGCTCCTTTACCAACTGGGCTACAGAGGCTTATGGATGCCAGGATAGTACATGAGTGGTATGACCCAGCAGTTGCAGTGATGGCGACACACGAACAAGCACTTCTCATTAATCAGACATGCTTGCATAGATCATCTCACAGCCAACACAATCAGCCCTTGTCCATCTCACACCAAATCATTATTTAGGCCCCGTTGGGCACCGTCATAAAAACGGGTGTAATATTGGACATTTAATTCAATAAAAGCCAAACCGTTGGCACAAACATAACAATATTGGTATAGAAATAAAGAGGGCTACCTGCTTCATCACATGTGACATCAGAATGGGCATGTGAGGCTGCCAATCACAATATTAACAGTACACTTGAAACAGATATAAAGGGTGATAATGCTATCATGGCACTAGAGACAGTCCAATACATGGACTCTTATCTTGGCAACAAAGAAGCAGGAAGCCTTATTTCATTACATACCAATTTTGTTACATTTGTGCAAACAGTTTGGTATTTATTGAATTAAATGTCCAATAGTACACCCATTTCCATGACGGTGCAAAACAGGGCCTAAGAGGTCTGTTCATGTACATACTTACATTTGTACTAGATCAACAACTCATCGCCACCTGTTGATGATGTATGCAAGACCAGGCACCAAGCCAGTCCGTCTTTCCTCAGCCTCTCTTTTCCTCCCTCAACACCAATACCGCTTCCCCCACCCCTACCAAAGAAACCATCCAAAGGGAAAAAACAAGTAGAATGTCAAATAAACAAGAAAGAAACCGAACAACAACAAATGTAGAGAGAAAGTATCCGTATATTTGTGGTGAGCAACAAGAGGGCAACGCATGGATCAAGGAGACAACAAGGATGTGTGTGTGTTTATGTGGTTATGGTTGTACAGAATGAAACGAGAAGAAAGAGGTTGAGGGAGATAAGATAGCGGGAAGATTCCCAAACTTTCAATGGAATGCGCACCAACCAACCAAACAAAAATACATCTTCAGGTGCTGGATCTTTTTTACTAAACAGAAAACAAAAAAACAGGTGTTCAAGTCATATGGTGTGTTCGGCTGAATGATCCTCGATTTTATATAAGATCTATGTATATATGTAAGTGTATTTTTCTGTATATCTATTGTATATGGACGTGATAAACTAAGCATCGTGGTAGAGAATGATTTCCGGGGGTTAAGATAGAAGTGACCGATCGGGTAATTCTTCATTCTAAAAGAAAAGAAAAAAACTTGGTAAGTGAATGGCCCCAGCTGATGCTGATCAACCAGCAAATGCAACCGACAACAAAATCAGTAACCTCCGCATCCTGTTGTAGCAAAACAGATAAGGAGAACAAACACGTACAGATAAGGCATTCCAAATACAAGCCGAAACCCAAACGTATTCAAGGAAAAAAAGAAAGATAATAAAAGAAAAAAAAGCAAAGTGAGTGTGAAGAAGATTTTGGTGTTTAGGAAGAAGAGCTGATGACGAGAGTGTCGTGGACCAAGTTCAAGGCTTTGATTGAATCTTCTTTAGAAATCACACAAGAGATATTAATTTCAGAAGCGCCTTGACTGATCATTTCGATGTTGACATTGCCATCAGCCAAGGTACTGATGAAAGGAATAACAAGAGGTGCGGTTAATGAGCGAGTGAAGTGAGAGCAGGACGGGAGAGGAGCGCACTGACCTGAACATCTTCCCAGCGATTCCGACCATGTTTTTCATCTTTCGACCGACGAGGGAAAGGATGGCCATCTGGTTCAACACCGAGACTTGGCCGATATCTTTGAGTTCTTTGATCAGTCGATCGAAGCCTTTGAACCTGTAGATTTCATTGACCATGATCGCCATACTGACGTGGACCTCACTAGTCGAGATCAGGTCGACGGCAATCCCAAACTTATCCAAGGTACCAAAGATCCGAGCAAAGAATCCATGTGAGATCGTCTTCTGGTTTGAATGGATGTTGAGGACGACGATGTCTTCTTTGATGGTGATCGCCGTCGGTGCCTTGCTTGTGATCTCATCCGGCCCACCTGGAATCTCGACTATCTTCGGCGATGGGGGGATGGATTGGTTGGGATAGATGATTGTTCCCGGTCCTTGCGGATTCATGACATTTTTGATCCGGATGGGAATGGAGGCCCGAATGACTTGTTCCATCGTGAAGGGATGGATAACCTCTGAACCATAATACGTTAACTCTGTGAAGAAAAAAAAAAATTGAATCAAAAAGGCGAACAACCAGGAAAAACTTGAGATCAGTGGACCAATTCAAATAAAAAAAAAATCACAACTTGGCCTGACCTGCAGCTTCTTCGGGTGTGACTACACTGAGTAGCCGGGCTTTGGGGACTTTTCTCGGGTCGGCAGTAAAGATTCCATCAACCTCTTTCCAAACCTGAAGCTCGGCTGCACCCAGTCCGACGGCGCAGAGTGAGGCGCACAGATCGGTATATCCACGGCCGACTTGAGTTAAGAGTGATCCAGGCACGACGCCAAAGAATCCAGTGATGACCGGAATTCGATCTTCACATTGTTTTATCCTTTCTCCTAGTCGTGAAGCCAATCGATCGTAGAATGGTTGGCGGAGTTGCCCTCCTGGGGACTGAAAGAGTCCGTCTGGATCGCCATCTGGGGCCTGAAATTCGAGCTTCTCGACGATATTGTCAAGACAAACGAGTTCTGCATCGAAACCCTATGAAAATGATTGTTGTTGGCCAAGATGTACGAGATACAGTGAAAAATTGGGAGAGAAGACTAACCTGATCGATCAAGTAAGTGGTCACTAGTCGACAGGATATCTTTTCGCCGACTCCGATGATCAAATCCCTTGATTTGGGTGAGATTTCTTCCAAAATCTATTCTCACACCGTCCAAAAGAAGAATAAAAAAAAGTGTCAGAAAAAAGAAAAAAAAAACTGGTTCTTTCGAGATCTCGGATGAGAAGGTTGACTGACTTGAGTAGCTAGGAGTAAACTTCGTAGTCTTTCGCAATCGTAAGCTATGTCGTATTGAAGATCTGAGAGTAGATTCTGATCGGAGATCAATTGAGCAGCGGCGTTGAGATGATCATCCTTGAGGGTTTGGAGGGTCTTATCGAATGCGTTGGGATGATGATCAATGTGTTGGCTTGGAGAGTCGAGTGAGAGGTTGCTGAAGACGGGTGCGGGGGAGGGATGTGTGGTAGCTAGATAGGTTGGTGAGGTGAAGCCGTTGACGGTGGAATTAGTTCTGGACAGATGTCGTGGGGTGGGAGAACCTCGCCTGGCGAGAATCTGAGAGAGGATCAATGGGTTTGGTCCGTTGAGGTTGATGGTGGTAGTGGTGGGAGAGAATGTATGAGAGGGAGTGGATGAAGTGATTTGGATAGCTTCCAAGGCAGCCTTGAGAAGCAAGTTAGTGGTTCCGGTTGATTTAGTGTTTCCTGAGCGAGCCGAGCAGACGATTGCGACTCTGTGACCAGCATCGAGGGTGGCACTGTGGAGAGGAAGTCAGACTCAAGGGAAGTTGCGAGTGAGCGCTGTGGACGTACGGCAGAATCTGAGTGGCGATGTTGGTGATGAATTTTCCGATGCTGGTTCCGCCGTACTTTTGGACGACCCATGTTGGCTGAGCCTCCGCTGTTTGGGTCTGGGCTGGGTTGGTTCGCTTCATCTTTTTATTTCTCGAAAAAAATTAAAATTAAATAAAATTAAATAAATAAATTTCTCCGAATCGGAAACACTCTCTCAAATACAGAATACACAACTCTCTCAGACACTCTCTTATGATTATCATTTTAAACACTTGCAAAACAATCAGATTCAACTCATGGGAGCAACAACAACAAAACACTAGTAACTGCGTCCAAACATCGTCCAGCGCTTGGCTTCATTTGTGCAGCCATATCCTAGACATTTCGTCGCTCCTGCCTCCATGGCCGGGTAGGGGCTTTGGTCGAACGGGATGCAGAGTGACTTGGCACCTGCCGACGGCGCTCTCTCATCTTGCTCAAACGCACTCCTGAGAAAAGAAAAAACAAAATCAGCGCTGCATATATCTTCAACCGAAAATTTAGAAAGAGACACTGAACTCTTTGGCACTCTGCTCCTTGATCTGATCTTCACATGATTCCTCTTCACACCACGCGATCACACACGAACAATTCTTATTCAACGTCGGCACGAAATCCTTCCAATCCAGTACCAGTTTACGATGGGCATCATAAATCACCTTCGCTTTTGAATACATATCCGATTGAATCGTTTCCAATAATTTTGGTATCTCCTCATCTAGCTTCTCGAGTGAATATGATTTCTTTTCTCCCGTATCCCGACGAACGACTAGGGTGGTTTGACTGGCTAGATCCTTAGGTCCGAGTTCCAATCGAAGTGGGATCCCCTTCATCTCCCACGAGTTAAACTTCCAACCTGGCGTATAACCCTCTCGGATATCTGTTTTAGCCTGCACACCCACTTTCCTCAATCGACTCGCAAGATCCTCCGTCTTATCGTACAGATCTTTCCGGCCTTCCGCTCCAGTCGACGCCACGATCCCCACCGGAATTACGATCACCTGAAGGTTGGCCACTCGCGGGGGTAACACCAATCCCTTATCATCCGCATGAACCATCACCATCACTCCAATACTTCGGGTCGAGAGACCCCACGAATTCTGCCAGACGAATAACTTCTCGGCTTGAGTCCCTGCGTTCGAGTCGACTGGCTTCGAAGGATCCTCAACACTAATATTAAACATCTTCGAAAAGTTTTGTCCGAGACAGTGTGAAGTCCCCCCTTGGATCCCTCGACCTGAGGTAGGCACAAATCCTTCCACCGTCGTCGTATACAGCCCACCCGCAAATTTCTCCTTTTCTGATTTCACTCCCGGCGTCACCGGTACCGCCAAAAGCTCTTCGTAAACACCACGATAGAGGTCCAAGATCTGTCGGACTTCTATATCGGCGTCTTCCCTGTGCAAGTGAGCTGTGTGACCCTCTTGCCAAAGAAACTCTCGAGTACGAATAAACGGTTCTGTGGATGATGAGGTATGAGAAGACCAAAGTCAGCTCAGCTCACAATTCTGTTCGAGACATAGATAGAGCACACTCACGAGGGTTTTTGAATTCCCATCGGACAACGCTGTTCCATTGGTTGAGTTTGAGAGGGAGGTCGCGGTAGCTTTGGATCCACTGCCAACCAGGAGAAAATACGTGATAAGGCGAATGTCAATGTGAGATCTTGATGCCAACTAGCATCGTTCAGCCTAAAGCGCAAAAAAAGAGGTGAGAGAACTGTCAACATACCTTAGCATAGTAGGGGTACATGACTGTTTCGGATGTAGGACGAATAGCAATGTGTTCCTCCAGTTCAGATTTGCCACTTTTAATACACAGGAGAATCAGTAAGGTCAATTGACCAATCTCAAGAAATTTTGAACGGACTGCGATAACACTTACGCTCTAGTCACCCAAGCCACTTCGGGTGCAAATCCTTCGATATGGTCCTTCTCCTTCTCCAAGACTCGAGAAGAGACAAACATTGGAAAGTAAGCGTTTTCAACACCCAATGCTTTGATGCGTTCATCAAACCACCCTAAACATAACATCAAAAAAATATCCACAGCCAAAAAAAAATCAGTGCGCGAACTAGAAAAGTCGTGATCGGTAAGGAAAAGCTAGTCGTACGCACTTTGGATGATCTCCCAAATCCTATAAGAAGCTGGCTTTAAAATGTAGCATCCAGAGATGTCGTAATAATCGATCATATCACCTTTTTTCAAGACCTGTTGTTTTTTGCGTGAATAGAATAAATCAAACAAATGTAAGCTGTGTGATGTTGGGCTGTTTGATTTAATGTGGGCAATGAGGATCAGAAAGAGGATTAACATCTTGATACCAATCCCCAAAGGTACTTGACTCTTTCTTGAAGCTAATTCCCAACGAACTCTTGTCGCCACCAGTTTCTTTAATCTGAGCAGGCTTTGATGCTTGGGTTGGAGCTTTAGTCTTTGAGACGGCCGTGTCTTTACTGGAGCGCGTTAATCGAAATAAGCCTCTGATCGGTGGTACATTAAGAAATCTGTTTAGAGGGAATACATGTTTACCTAGCCACAGTCTCGGATCCGGGGACATGAAAGGAATGTTTTTGTATCTTGAGCTCAGTCTTTTCGAGGCTTTCGATGTGATCGGAAAGGGCCAGCGAATCTGATAGGACGAGCATGACTGTCGTAGCATGATTAGGCGTGATAGATTCGAGTGTGACTGGGAGTGCAATAATTGGTTATTAGTCAAGATGGGGACGGTGGTGGATGGATGAGAGAGGATGGACATACCTTCAGCCTTCGAAGGCTTGTTGAGCACAGTCATTATCAAATCATCTCCAGCCGCTCGCATGTCTTTGAAGCCCAACTTCTTCGCCAAGCTACTTGCTGGACCCAAATCCTTTCCTGAGTCGACGATCACGACCACTAGTTGGATGGCCGCCAATGGTGAACCGGCGACGGCCTTGGGCTTGAAGAGCGAAATCTTGTGGTCACTTGAATACATTTTTTGTTTGGGTGGTCTTTTCTTTTTTTTTTTTTTTGGTCGTTAGTTTCAATTTCTCATTTTCTGGGTCTAGCCTTCCTGCGCCCAATGGGCGGGCCTCGACCCGGCACACAGACCCAGATGAAGGGCCCGCTTCAGTGTCTGGTCCCAGTCAAACACATCAAACACAACCAAAATTCACCTGAATATAGAATGATCGACGGAAAAGAACATGATACGGAAGGGAACAGGTCATACCACTGAAAAACAATAACTCATTTCTCATCAGCTAACCAAGGTAGTCCGGGCAATTAGATTCAAAATTAGTCATAATAGTTGCTTGAGTAACTGAATTATGTAACACATCAACCAGATGACCAGGTCCAAAGGTTCAGAGGTGAAAAAAGGTTTTATCTAGTGTTGACTGCATAGTATAGCTCAAATTTGAAATGTCTGTTGCTGGAAAATCTTACGATCTTGCTGGCAAATAAGATCACTTGAAATTTAAGTATTTTCTTAGGGACTCAGAAAAACATCTACAAAAACTTATACAAACAACCCCCATGCAAGTCATTGGTTGGTACAATGTAAAAATTGAATATGGTAATTGTGGAGATAATTTTTCAAAAATTGCAACAACAAAAAAACATCATCATAACTTTCCATGAATGGGTGGCCCAAATGGCTTAAAGTTTGTAAATCAATGACTAAGATATCCAATCTTATCAAGGTTCTGAATCAACTTCATCACCATTTTACCTACTGAATTCTGTAGCCCATTTTCCAATTTTCCCAACTAAATAAATATTTACAAACCAAATAATTCATGAGACCAATAACACCCTTGAATTTTTTTGGCTCGATAATAGTTCTTCATTAATTTCTCTAGTTTAAACTCTCAAGAACTATCATCTTTCTGTCTATGAACACTGCCAGCATTATTAGCTGGGCTGTCAATAAGTTGGAATCCAACCCAGTTAAACTGGGTTGAGTGTATCCCAGTTTGACCAGGAAAACCTCCACCCAGCCAATAATTCTGGAAGTGAAATGTAATAATGGCGGAAAACAAATCCTTTCTGTGGATGAGATTGAGCCACACTTTTTCAGGAGCTTGATTGGTCTCATGGATTAGTACTGAGACACTTTTAGCCAATTTGTAACATTTGATAAAAAGTTATCTTATTTGGTTGGCATGTATTAAGGGAAAATTAGAAAATGGGCTACACCGCCCAGGAAAATTCTGTATTTAACGGTGATAATCTTTATTCAGAAACTTGATTGATAGTGTTAAGTCCATTTGGGCCACCCATTCAAAACTCATGATTTTATTTTCTGGTTGGCCAATTTTTGTGAAATTATCAAAACTATCACAATTGAACAAATACCAAATCCAATTTTAAAATTGGATGAACAACTCCCATTGAAGTTATTTTTGTAAAATTTTGGAGTGATTTTTCCAAGTCCCTTTTTTTAACTTGTTATAAGGAGCAATACATTTTTTCTGACCTTTAGATATTTGGGACTTGCATGGTGTTGGTGGTTTTTAGCCTGAACACCGACCTGGGTGGCTTGAGCCCTTTTTTCAGTGGCAGAAAATTTCAACTGGAAAAATCACTACATTCTCTTGAAGGATCAGAGGATTTGAATCATTTTCTGAATCACTGTGGCGGAACATTGACTGCACAATCAATGAGAGTTTAAGCTTTGAAACGTAACATGTAAAAAGTTTGACTTCTTTTTTGACCAGCTACATTGTATTCTCTTTCTACACTCATATTTTTTGCATCATCTTCAATCTCAACTGATGATCATTGAAAATTTTGCTCTTTTACATCACTCACATTAGTGACACAAAGTCTCATCTCAGTTGGTTCTTCAAAAGGGGTGGTCTCTTTTTCATTGAGGTAGAGTGATACAAAGTCTCATCTCGGTTGGTTCTTCAAAAAAGATTCTCCTGCCCTCTCTGTCCTTTACCTTCCTCTGAGCCATTTTGAACACCCTTGTTGCCATTGGATTTCTTAACTATGTCCCTTTAATTTGCAATCACGGTGACCACCTCACACTGTTTCCCTGGGAAGTCCTGAGTTCTGAAAACTGAACCTCTCCAGGAGTCGTACACATGCCTGTGGCCATCCACTCTTGTCGTGCAAATGAGTCGGTGATGCATGAAAAAGTTGTTAACTAGTGAGAGAGTTTGCCAAAAATATAAACGTCTCAAGTACACAGATTTAAGTAATCTAAACCTAACCATAAGCCCCGGCAACCTTGTATCTAATCTATCATGTGGTGTACCGCCGGCTCCGGTTTCCTTTCCTCATTCAAGTTGGAAACCGGCGGTCCGGAACCCGAGCGTTGCCAGAGCTGACACCGACTGGTTGACGTCAGATTTTCAGGAGCTTTATATGTAGGTGCACGCTTCCTCTACAACTGTATTCTGGCCAGAAAGTGTTTGGATCCCATAAATTATAATCCTCCAGCGTGTCAAGAATTAATCACAACTTTTGGAAACAGTGGGACGGGGTCTGCCATTTGATATAATGATATCACTTTTTAAACATCTAGAAGTTGATGTGCCCATACTCAAAACCCTCACTCCCTGAGTGCCGTGGTTGGATTGAAGTGACAATAGTTGTATCAAGTGCGCAGGTGCGAGTTTCACCACTTACATAGTCTTCACCGTCGGCGTTGCATTCTGGAATCTGCTGCAATTCTGGGTATCGCTGTGCCGCTCTCCCTGTCGCACCAGGGGAGGTCCTGCCGACCGCAGTCACCATTTATTACAGGCCCTGCCGGCATGTGAGAGCAGCACAAGCACAAGGCTTTTGATGTCTTCCTGCTGGACCTATGCCAGATTGTGCCAAGTCATAAGAAGGCCGCTCTGATTCAAATTTAAGGGGGCGCATTGTGTGTCGGACGAAGAAACGCATTCGTGGTCTTCATTTTTCCAGTATCTCCTTACCACAATACCACTTGGCACCAGGAAATTAGGAGAGAATGGTGCATCTTGTGAGAAGTGGCCAGTTATTAGCCTCACTAGCCTGCATTCACCATATCATCCACTTCATCGAGGGAGTTCCAATGCAGCTCCATCCACTCAATTGGTTACAAGCCCACTCACCGTTAAGCTGGGAGACGGCCAATAAGGCCATAGATAAGGCTGGGCCCGGTGGATTGGCAATCGTGAAAACTAAACAGAAAGGACATATTCCCGTATTGACGCACAATCCTCAGGCGGGGGCCAGCGATAACCAGTATGTGGACTGTCCAGTTACATTGGTCGCTCCTTATCTCGTTCCAAGCTGTTATAATTCAGAGGCTTCTGCCGATAAATCGTGGTATGTATACCATCCGGACACACTGCTCAGTTTTGAGGTTTTTCCTAGAGATCCTCTGGATCCAAGCCCTCGTCTGCCTACAAGATCTGATTCGATCCCGATGTCTTATAAAGCGGTACCACTCCAAGCTACTACATCACAGCTACGGGCAGATGCGATGCCTTATGTACCCGAGCAGTTAGAGGGGCAGACAAGAACACTGCGAGCGAAGGAGAAAGATAATAAAGGCACTTTTGCTACAACTCTGAAAGATCCCACCGGGCAACAAGTATCTAATAAGATCTCAGCGGATGTCTCCAGCACCATTTTAGGATCACTTCAGGCTCAGGACATTGGCGCAGGTTCCGTTGCAAATCATTTGGTGAATAAAATCAATCTAGATAAGTAGAATTGATGGAGTACTAATGCAAACTCTCTTTACGAGGCTGAAGGTAGGTGAGAGTGGAGA
The DNA here is from genome assembly GCA_001624995.1 of Puccinia horiana. NCBI lineage: Eukaryota > Fungi > Basidiomycota > Pucciniomycetes > Pucciniales > Pucciniaceae > Puccinia > Puccinia horiana. Next base: position 73,526 of record LWDY01000050.1, on the reverse strand, counting down.
GGGGCGTGAGGAGTTACTCTCAAAGGCACTTGGCGCGTCCCGAAAGAATCTTAAGAGTCCAATCACTATCTCAGTAGAGTCAAACCATGGATTTCGAGCCACTAAACCTGCGTCTGGGAAGCTAGTATCTACGGGACATGAAGTGATTTTGAATTTTGGCACTCATAGTGGCAGTGATACTGTTTTCCCCAGGCAGGCTGTGAATAGTAAGCTCACCACCCTAAACGAAATTTCACCAAGCCCCAGCCAGGTTGAAAATCAAACCACTGAAGCAGAAGCTTCTCAAAGCGGTAAACAAAGCACTACAGCCTCTGCTAACACAATATTAAACGAAAGCCGCAAAATTAAAGTGAAGCAAAGTCAGTCAAAAAAGGATGCCAAGGTTCTACCATCCAACAAATCGGAAGTAGGAAATGAAGATATATCTAAAGATAAAATCACATTTCTATCTCCAGTTGAGGAAAATAGATTAGGTTCACGTGGAAAATCAGAACGCCAGTGTTCAATTCCAGAATCTCCACAAAATTCGATTCAAGGGCCTGGAATGGACACCATCACTCCAAATGACCCAAGAACGCCGTGGAAAATTGCACTAACTTCTCAAATTCGAAACAAACCAGAGGAAACCAAAGAAGAGCTAAAGAAGAAGAAAATTCAAAAAAACCAACATTTGAGTATTGAAGATCTCCAAAATCTAAAACAAAACCCAACAAATTTGTCTAAAGGGAGAGAACCAATGCAAGCAGACTATATTCCTTCCACTAATGATCATCAGCAATCAACCAAAGGCAAAACTGTCTCGTCTCATTCAGATAAAAAAACATCTGATAAACATTTCATGATGAAAAATGAAATCGGGGCCCTTGATTCACTTCGCCAAAAAAGCAAGGAATCGGAAGACTTTTTCTCAGTCCCAGGCAAAATTGCAAATGTAGAAGAAAAGAAATTGTGGATGGAGAAAGGGAAACAATCAAGAAAGTAAGTCAAATGCAATATTATAATTTTTATTTTAATCAACCATGTTTATATAACAGGGCTTTTGATAAAAACAACAAAAGAAAATGTAGATACTATTGTTACACAAACAGGAAATTTCAGAGGTTCAGAAAAGGAAGACACACTCGTTCAGGAACCACATGAGGGTACCTTGAAAGAAGAAGATGTACCTGATTTGGAGAAACAAGGAACACAAGCTGAAGTAGCTCTCGGAACTGATTTTGAAAAAATGGAAAAGTAAGATCACCTCATTTTTATTCTAAATACCAAAGATTCAAAATTAATATTGTTCATGGGATTTTTTCTTGGTAAAAAAGAAAGCTCTGAAAATTTACCCAAGGAAGGTAGAATTACCTCGGTAGAAAATTTCAAATCTGTGGACTCCAATAATAAGAGAAAGAAGTCTAAGAAAAAGAGTAGCAATAATCAGACCCGCAATTTGAAAAAATTGCATGATACCAGAGAAAAAAATGATAAGTAAGCATTTTGTATTGGTTTATTGTGTTGGCTGCTCTATTGAATCTGTTTTGAAACTATGACATAGGGAATAGGGAATTCTTGAATCATGAAAGTGGTGAGCTTCCCTCGACAGAAAACTCAAACATAGCACATGATGGAGAAAATAAACTAAGAGTAAGTGTTGTTTTGAAATATAATGAGACAGAAATTTCGTCTTGAAAATAAGAATTGATACAAAATCTTTTCATGAATGACTCTCTGACTCCAAAAACTTGCATTTTTTGATTTGTTAGATTTTAAACAATTCCACTCTTTATCAAAACAAGCCTGAAGATGATTCTCAAAACTTGGAAAAGGATCATACATCAGGAGAAAATTTTGAGCATAGAGAAGAGACATATAAACCTTTCTTTGATAACTTTGTTTCAGCTTTCCAACCAGGAAGTCGCCTCGAACTTGAAGCAGATGATATATATCCAGGAATAAAGTTATCAGAAGATATGCAAGTCAATTCTGCTGATTCTTTTCAAAATTCAAAAGTTAAGTTTTCAGGAAGGAATAGGATAAATTGGGATAATGCTCTTTGTAAGAACCTAAACATTAGTAAATCCTTATTTATAAGAAAGCTCAAGGCAAAGAATCTTGAATTCAGACACCTAGAATTTGTTACCAGATATTTGATGTTTGGAGACTTTTCTGAATATTTACCTTTGAGCGATATGGATACACAAACATACTTGAAGCTGAGAGAGATGTGGAAACAGGATAAAATAAAATTCATTGATATAAACTATATTCTTGCTGGGGCTATGGGAATTCATGAAGGTATCAGAAGAATAAACACCATGTTAAAGCATATTTATGAACATACAGTTGTTGAGAATTGGAAAATTATAAGGGAAAGATTTATAAAAAGTGGAGATCTCAATGAGGAAGAAGCAAGGCAAATTGAAGAATTCTACAAACTCAAAGAAAGATTTCCAAAAATAATAAATGTGGAACAAGATCATTCAATGAAACCCAAATTTAAGCTGGACATTCAGTTTAAAATATTACAATCTCTTGGAATATTTAAATCCAAAAGACACCAGGCAATTCCATTGGAGAAATTTTTATTCAAAAAAGAGTCGGAACAATTAATGCAGTACTTTGAGGAGGATATAGAAATAAGTAGATCAAAAAATGGTGTTGATGCAAGAAGGTTAGCCCTTATTTTATCATTTGAGAAGGGAATGATAAGTGATCCAGATATCTTATTTGGACAAGTCTTGAAGTCCGAAGAGCTTGGACTGGTTCCATGGAGCTTTTCTGCTGAGAAAAACTTGGCGATGATTTTGAAAAGTTAGACACCATTATTTAAATGAAACTTGTGAATGATGTCAAATTATTCAACTGAATTTTTTGAATTAGATTGAAGCATATGTTTGCTTCAATGTCAAAATGGATGGATAATTGAATTACTATTTTTCCTACGAAATTCATTTTTAAAACAAAGCTTAGTTGTAGAAAATAATTTGAACTGATCTCACATTTCGAATTTTAAAACTTAGCCAATTTCCATTGGTCAACCAACACTGCTAGTTATTTTTTGTAATCTGTGTCCAAAAATTCACACAAAGCTCAATTAAATACAAGAACACATCCTTGAGTCCTTTTTGAATGGTTCCAATGAAATCCAAAACTCACTATATAATTTTGATGTTGCTTTCTTGCATTAATTCCTTCACACTCAGTTTTAGTGTTAATCATATACCTCAAACTGAGATGCTTATCATAAGATTTTGAGTAGCTTCATCTTTTCAAAAATTTCATTTTTCATTCCAAGGATGGTATCAAACGACCTCCTTTTTTTTCTTTCTCTGCATGCCATGTTGATCGGTCTCATTTTGAATACAGCTTCACTTAGTGATGATCCGATCTTGTTGTTGGATCGGATCATTTTTGAGTCGGTCCATCCGGGTGAGCCGAGAGACGGCGGATTGCTTATGTCAGCTTGGATGGGCTCCCCCAGCTGAGTTTCTTGTTGACCGTCACTCCAACTTCCACCAAAACAAAAAATAAATTCCACGTCACCCCAACAAACACCCACTCGTCATGGAAGGCAACCGCGATGAAGCTCAGCGTGCCTTAAAGCTGGCCCAATCACTCCAGTCAACTGACCCGATCAAATCACTCAAGTTTGCCAAGAAAGCCTGTGCACTATATTGGAGTCCAGAAGCAGCAGCACTCGTTAAAACTCTAGAAACAGGCGAAGGACCCTCGAAGAACAATAATAACCCTACCGGATCATCGTCTGCAACCAAAAATCCATCAACTTCAACCAACAAGCGCTCCACTTCAGCCTCGACTCCTAAACCAAGCTCAAGTAACAAGAATCAAGCCTCAGACCAAAATCCACCCTCCTACAAACCTGCTCAACTCGAACTCGTCACGAAAGTTAGACGCCATAAGACCACCCAATACTACGAAATACTTGAACTCAAACGAGAATCAGATGAATCACAAATCAAATCAGCCTACCGAAAGGTCCGTTGTTTTCCCTGTTTAATTGGTCATTCGTATCTATTTTGAAAGGCCGATTAACTCTTTGCCTTTCCTAGTTGGCACTTGCTCTACATCCCGACAAAAATAACGCACCAGGCGCAGATGAGGCTTTCAAAAGTAAGTCCCTTGATCTACTCAAAAATAAAGGAAGCATGTCCTAATTAAGTCGGTCTTCAACAGTGGTCTCCAAAGCTTTCCAAGTCCTGTCAGACCCTGAGAAACGAGAAGCCTATGATCGACACAGGGCAGACCCGGACTCCAGGTCAGCAGGAGTACCCAGCAGTTCAGCCTTCGGAGGTGGCGGTGGTGGGATGCATTTCTCGCACGAGGATGCCATCGATCCCGACCAACTGTTCAGGATGTTCTTCGGTGGTGGTGGTTTCGATCACCCGGGGATGCAATTTGGTGGTGGACCTACAGTCTTTCAATTTGGCGGTGGCCGGACCACCTTTCGGAGGACCGGATTTAACAACCGTCGTCAACAACAGCAGAATCCAAACGAGCCCGAAGTTCGAACGGCCTCGACCTGGATCAGCTTGCTTCCAATCGTCCTCTTCTTTGTCGTTTCCCTTCTCCAATCTTTCCCTTCACTCTTCCACTCTCCCTCCACTCCCGATCCTTCGTACTCCTGGAATCCGAGCACCGTTTATCCTATCCAAAGGGTTACCCAAACCTCAGCTGGCATTACTTGTAAGTTCGTCAAGTAACTTTGACTCTGTCCATCAAAACTAAAACAAGAGAGAAAAACCCGAAAAAACCAAAACAGTACTACTGTGAAGAAACTTTGAGCGAAAAATAATTGACCCATCAATCGAACAGATTTCGTCAATCCAGTTGAATTTGCCACTCATCCGATTTACGAGAAGTACTTGAAAGCAAACCCCGGACTGAGTGCGAGCGAGGCTACGAGTGCACCGGCTAATGGAGAAGAGCAGATGACGGAAGAAACCAAGCGAGCGCTGATCCAAGACCTGATCACCGAGTCCCGCCAACTGGTTGAAAAGAGGAAGGCTAATCAACGCCAGTACTTGGTGGTCCCCAAGGATTTCCAGAGGTTCGAAAAGGACATCGAGAGGTCATGGGTCAGGAAATTGCAATACGAGTGCCAGAACGCAAGAGCTCATCGAGACGCCAGAAGACGAGAGATGGTGGGCTTCTTAGGAATCGGGTTCGTAATTTTGCTCTTGTCATTTACTCTTTCCTCTCTATCATCTCTCGGATTTTCTCCCATAAACTGATATCTGGCTTGCTGGTCGGCTTTGTCACGAAAAGTTCGGATTGGGAAGCAATTAAGAAGTTAGATGCCGAGATCATCCCGTCATGTGAAGGATTAGAAGCGATGGGATATGTGATTGATGGATGAAACCATAGAAAAGAAAAGTGTAAAAGCAATTGACAATCAATAATAATGAATCCTTGAAAAACCCTTCATCAATCTGCTGCTTTGCTCTCTCATAGTATACCCTCTTCACTCAGCTTTCATGTCTTTCTTTGTCTAGATTTTTTATGTGTGTCATAGAAACCCCACTGGAAATAAGTTTTTATTCATAACAACAGTTCACATCCTGTGAGAGGTAGTTGGGCAATTACTGTCTTTCAGTTATCTTCTCCAGGTAAAACCCAAAGCCTTACAAGTGTGCACTGGCGCTTGATGTCTGATACATACTTCTTGGAGCCCTGTGTTGAAAAAAATTAATTTCCAACCCTTTCCCATCAATTTCCCTTGAAGGAGGAGATAAATTGAGAAAACAATCCTTTGATTTGGACAGAAACCTCAACAGACTGAGGACTCTTGTTTCTTTTGGATTATCACTAGAAAAATATTGCCATGGTACACAATTCTAAGAGGGAAAAAAGAACTCTAGTTTATGGGTCCATAACTCAATTACTGCCTGTGTGGTATGTCCACACCTGCCTGCTTTTTGTGGTTTCAAAATTTCAAAGTAATCTCTTTAATTTTGGTTTTGAAATCTGTTGCATCTTTTTAAAACACTTCAAAGGTCATTCAATTCAAGTTTTATTTAAGGAAAGAAGCAACTAAAAGGGTACTTCAATTCAATCAAATGTATGTAGATTTTCTGATGGGTTTTGTTTGGCTGTGAATGATCCTCAGTTTAACTTGTATTTTTTTTCCAATTCAAATTTATTGTTGTATTTCACCTGCCAATGGCCAGTCATCACATTAAATCCCATCAAATAATTAGTAAAGAATTTTTTCTTGATGGGATCTGGGTTTTGGCACCATGAAGAATAAAAAAAACTGGAATAGGTTTCTTTCTGCTGGAATAGGTTTGACATACATACATACAAAAACCCCCAGTCTTTTTTTTGAGTGGATGCCAAATTTTGGAAGAAAACATCTTTTATTGAATTGTCTGATACAGTCTAAATAATATTGAGTTTTATGACACATATCTTGAAGTTCTCCTTCATCTTGTTTTCTATCTTTTTTTTGCTCAGCTGGCTCTTTCATAGTTGAAGACTGGACAGGTTCATTGGAATAGTTTCAAGAAGGCTTTTGTTTTTCCAATGCAACATTACAATCATTTTGAGCCACTGAATAATTCTGATATTATTGATCTGGGGGAATTCTGTGGGACTATTGAATGTTAGTTGGCTTCCAAAGTACTATGTATCTGGAATTCAAGAAATTAGTTATCACATTCAAGAATTGCTTGCATTATTTTTAGGGGCTTCGAAAAACGACTCCCAGTTTTCGACCAACGACTCCCACGACCGGGTCGACGTCGGTCGAATTCCGGCCGCGGGCCTGGGAGTCGTCCTCCAATTCCCCCCTTAAAAAAAAAAAAGGGAGTTGTTCTCCCAAATCCGCCGATAGACTGGGCAGATTTGGGTGTCGCCCTAATTGACCGGAAGAAAATCCTTCCGGTCAATGAGGCTGTTGTACCTCATCGATCGAAAGAAAAACCTTCCGGTCAGTGAGGTACAGCTCCTCATTGACCGGGAGGATTTCCTTCCGGTCAATGAGGTTTCTCAGGAAGCGCAATGCTTCCTGAACTCGCAGCACGGCTCTGCTTAATCCTCGCCTCTGCCCTCCAGGGGCAGATCCTCATCTCGACTTCAACCCATCCAATCAGACGATCCCAACGCAAGGCCAACCATCATTGCCACGTCCTATCCGTCCGTCGAGGTCACCCGCTGCCAGTCTCCATAGCAGTGGTATTTCTCATTTCTCTTCTTTCTTTCCTCTGTTTCATTTCATGTTGTTGTCCGTGCTGATCATCTCATCTGTTGTCTAGTCTTGGTTTCTGAGAGAGTGTGTGGAGGATTTCTTTTCTTTCTTTCTTATTTGTCTAAGTCTCCTTATCACCTGTCTGTCCGATCCTTTAGGTAAAGCCTTTTCTTCAATCTCTGTCTTCTTCTTTGTTTCTCTTCTTCATCTCTCTCTCTTTCTTATTTTGTCTCAACTGAAATCTATCTTTAGTTTCGCCTAAAAATCCGTTAGTTGTGCCTCATTGACCGCAAGGAAAACCTTCCGATTGATGAGGTAAAACAGCCTCATTGACCGGAAGGATTTCCTCCCGGTCAATGAGGAGTTGTACCTCATCGATCGGGAGGAGAACCTTCCGGTCGACGAGGTACAACAGCCTCATTGACAGGAAGGATTTCCCTCCGGTCAATGAGGAGTTGTATCTCACTGACCGGAAGGAAATCCTTCCAGTCAATGAGGCTGTTGTACCTCGTCGACCGGAAGGTTTTCCTTCCGGTCAATGAGGTTGTTGTGCCTCATTGACCGGAAGGGTTTCCTTCGGGTCAATGAGGGCAACTCCCAAATCCGCCCAGTCTATCGGCGGATTTGGGAGAACGACTCCCAGGCCCGCGGCCGGAATTCGACCGACGACTCCCAAAATCGACGTCGACCCGGTCGTGGGAGTCGTTGGTCGAAAAACTGGGAGACGTTTTTCGAAGCCCCTACTTTTAGCTGGACTTGAATTCAAAAAAATCCAGGAGTTTCCGTGCTAGAATACTTCCATCTAATCAATCCCTCAGCAGTATAGTAAATTTCATCGTAACCATGATACTTTCCCTGTATTCCATTCTGCCCTTCTTGCAGGTACAGAGGCGGGATATAAGGGCCTAATTGAGGTTCAATACCTCAAAGATGACCTGCATCAGTTTATATCTATAGCACTTGTTTATCAATATCTAACCCCAGAGACAAAAATATGTTGCTTTCAAGTTGGTGGTGGATGGATTTGTGACTGTTCAGGTTTGGGGGTCTAGCTATGTAGTTGAGTACTCTTGAATCTTTCCACAGGATTTGCAAGAGGTTTTGGGCTGACTTGAAAGCAGGTCCTCCTTGGATTCCGGCAGTGCCGCCGTTCCCAAACGGCCGCACCACTGTGATGACACACAACAGCATGAAAAGGAGGTCAGATTAGCTTGAGTTGACTTGGCTGGACATCAAGCAAGACCAAAAAAAGGATGTGAGAAAGGAACATTGACCAGTGCACTTATGTATTCGAGTTTGGCATCATGGGATGTTATCTTCTGGCAAGTCTCGAGCAGTTGATTCTTGCACGGGATGCTGCTTGTCTTGTCTGGACGGAATTACATAGGCGCAGGTCTCATGGCAACGAATGCCATGGCCTGCACAGGTGTTTGCTCGAAGACATGAAGTCGTGCAGATGGGCCAACCAAAATGTTTTACGTCAGGCTCCGACTGAAGTAGCGTCGCCCGCACCGGTGATGGACCAGCCAGGATCCGTCCTTGCGACCTCACTTCTTCACCCAAGATCATGTTTTCCCTCGGGAACTTTCTACTCCAATCCTCGAACGATACCGCCCACTTGTCAAAGACAGAAACATACCCGATATGGCTAAAGGTGGCGGAAAGGGAGCCGGGGCCAAGGTGAGGTCGGACAGTCTATCTAGAAAATTTCATGGAGTACTGAAAACCCTCTTTTCTTGCACCAGGCCGCAAAATCTGCCCATGAAGAACAAGTCAAATTTCAGAAGCAGAAAGAGTCAGAGGATGCCGAAGCAGCTCAGTGGGCCGATGGAGCCAAAGATAGCAAAGTAAGATTTGTAACACTACTCCAGTCCTAGAATTCCCTCGAATTCTGACCGTCAACTTCAAATCCTCAGGCCAGTAAGAAGGAAAAGGCAGAAAAGGCTGCAGCCGCCAAAGCTGAACGGGAGCGTTTGCTGTGAGTCAAGTTGGGTTGAATAAATTCAAGACCCATAGCTGAACAAGGCACATTGAATACAAATCGAACTACCAGGAAGGAAGAAGAAGAACAGGAAGCCAAGAAATCTAGCGCGAAACCAACAAAACCAGCGTCTTCCAAGTCAGCGAAAAAAACGGGCCCCTCGTCTCCTACTGTCCCCGAATTCTCTGCTCGAAACATTGCAAGTCTTCCCTTGTATCTGTCCATCACATCCCATGTCTTGCGGTTGAGGCTAATCTGAGATCCTCCTTCTTTTCAGGACGATGTGGGTTGTATAACAAATCCGAATCAACAGCTTCCAGGATGTTTTTGCTCATTTAGCCACACATCATCTCCTTTCCGCACAACCTCTTTCCTACACTTGATTCTTTCTGTGTGCAGGCATTGGATCTGTTGGACATTGCGAACGAAAGAACAGACAAAGCCAGCCAAGGTGCAAAAGCTGCCAAAGGAGTCGATGCGCATCCCGAAAGGCGCTTCAAGGCTGCGTTTGAGGCTTACAAAGGGAGTGAACTGCCGGTGATCAGAAAAGAGGTTGGCAGATCAGTTTCAGATTCCTTTTTTCCTCCTTCTGTCTGACTCGATCGATTGATCGCTCTTTCTTGCTTGAAGCAACCGGGACTCAGATTACAGCAATACCATGATCTGCTATACAAACAATTTCAGAAGCATCCCGACAACCCTTTCAACCAGGTTACTGTCGCTTACGATGCCACAAAAGACGACAAGATAGCTGCGCTTCAAACCAAGAAGAAAGATATTGAAGAAAGGTACTTGTCTCTTTCTCTTTACTCATCATTTGAAAATCTGCGTCTTGTTGTTTTCGTAACTGATCCACTTTGAATCCTATACAGATTGAAAAGCAACTGAAATTCGCCGTGTGAAGTTGATATCGTGTGGGGATGTAACTTGCAGGTCCAAAAAATCCGGTATTGCCTTGGCTCGTAGCCAGCAATATTCTGCAAGAAAAAGTGACCCAACTGAGGGTAGCTGACATGTGGCACACTCAAGCTACATACACACCAGCTCAAAGTCTACTGTTGCCCTTAACATGCCAGTGGTACACTGTAGAATATGTAAATAAAATGATAAGACATCCATCCATTTACATACTTACCAATATCTAACTAATTCTTGGGGAGCCAAGCAACCCCTGCTGCCTTTTTATTGGCTCAATACATGCAACCTATGTATTGGGCTGGTATCAAACTATTAGGTTGCATGACCTGATTGGTGTTTGTCTATGTCACACTATTTTGACACAGGCCCACATTGGAACTTTGTTTTCTCTTTTTTCATCATAAATCCCTGGGCTACACAATTTTGGGGCAGAGATTCTTGTTTTGCATAACAATATGACCTAGTTAACTTGTGGTGAGCTATGATGTATGTACACATACACAGGCCAGGTGAGAAGCCTGCCTTACACCAGACCCAGAGGGATTCAAGAGAGAAGACTAATCCCTTCCTCTTCCCTCAACAACCAATGTCAGGTCCTAGAGAAAGAAGAGAGAGGGTTTCCCATTTGCCTCCCACCAAGACTTACAAGTATCAGAGGGAAAAGATTACTCCTCCCAACGGTGGGCAGATATGTTACATTGTGTTACAGCAGGGAAATTGGATAATGTAACTCTTTTAAAGTTATCCAATTTTCTTATTTTTGTAACGTAACTAAAAAAATGGAATTTTTTAGTAACGTAACTTGAAAAAAAATCAAAATAAAAAATGGTAACGTAACTTTTTTTAGGATAAGGGTATGTTCAGAAAAAGAAAGTTACATTCCATGTTGCATATAGCTTAATGGTCAAAGCATCCTTCCTGGAGGGTGCAACTGTCAAGGTTGAGGTTTCAATCCTCACACTGAGGCACTTTTGACCTGGCTTGCTGTGGAGAGAACACTTGAAACTTGATTGTTTCAAATTGGGCAAAATCAATCTTGCTCTAATTGAACTTAGCAATCAAAATTCAAGACCTCTCCCACAAAGTTACACTTAAGTTATCCAAATTTGGAAAAAAAGTAACGTAACCCTGGTTTTGCTCAAATAAGCTGGGAACGTAACTAGTAAAAACTAAGGGCTTTTTGCTGAAAAGATATCGTAACTAGATCATAGATATCTGTAACGGGCAGATAATGTAACTGTAACGGTTACATTACAGTCAGAGTTCTCCATTTGGAGAACATATCTGCCCACCGTTGCTCCTCCTCCTCTTACCTCCAGGACTGACTTGTCCCTGAGAGAGGAGCACATCACCTGTCCTTCACATCCAGACCCACTGGTCTCAAAGGTAAGATAGGTGATTAAACCTCTCCCTCTTCCTTGAGGAGAAACTGGACCCAAAGGGAAGAAGAGAAGCAGGTTTCAGCCTTAGAGACAATATGCATTGCCCAAAATGCTTACATCAAATTGTCTCAAGAAATGGACCTTTGTAATTTGAAGTATGATGATTAAGCACTGAATATTAAATCCCTTCAATTTTGATCTTCTTACACCACCAAAAATATGCATAAGGCTTGCTGACAGTTGACATGTGCTATTGAACTATTTCAATTGAGTAGGTGGATGTCATCTGCCAACAAGCGCTCTGATTTTGTTTTTGGGAGAGGAGAGTACATTGTCTCCTCATCCCTCCAGGACCAGTCGGTCTTGGAGGGATGAGAGGAGAGTGTACTCTCTCCCTCCTGTCTCCTTGGTTGTGCACACCTTGTATCAACGTGTGCCCTCATTTTCCCAAGGCGGGGTGTGCATAGCCGTGTAGGCCCCGACTTGAGCAAGGTGAGGCCTCCACGAGGGATGTTTGCCTCGACTTGAGGCGTGCATCCCTCTGCACACCACATTTTGGGCATGCAAGGGTTACATGCCCCCAAATGGGGTGTGCACGCCAAAGGACACCTTGCGGGGTGTCCTTTTAGCAAATCTGGGGTGTGGTTTTAGCCGGCCCCTATGCAATAACACCTGTGGCTGGGCATTGTGCAGCCAATACAATACAGGAAGTTGGCCTGGTATTGTGTCGTAAGGCAACAGCCCACTGTTGCCTTCAACCAATCTCTAACCTCCCTTAACACTCCATCTCTTTGTTTGAATTTTCTGAAACCAAAAAATCAAGGCCCTGTTTGTGAGCAATATTATGATATTCCAATTTTTTGTGACATCAGATCAAGTTTTGGAAGACCTGATCAGATGTCACAAAGTATTTCACCTCAAGGAAAAAATCCACACAAATACCCAATATATATTACTCACAAACGGGGCCTGATCATGTATCTTTGATCTCTCAGCCTTATAAATAGATTTATTTTCTTTCTTTAACTATTTCGATGGTGATGAATCTGATAATTAATAATTCATCTCAGAGGGAAAATCAACTAGGGAAATGAAATTATCTATCATATCTACATTAACAGAATGGAAAGAGGTCAAGAAAAGCAAGAAGAATAAAGAAACAGCATTTTCTTTTTTTATCATTTTTTCAGCCTGAGTTTTCTACAATGTTAGCTATTGTTAGTCTTGGAAATCGAGTGTGGTGGAACTTATATGAAGTTACACCAACTGTTGCCCCAAAAACCTGTTATTGAGAAAAATTGCAATAATTGTTAGTTTAGTGTTAGTTATTTCCAACTAACAATAACAATATTTTGCAACAAAAATCTCTCGCTACATTAACAGTTTGTTTGTTAAAATACAAATAACAATACATAATTCTGTGAGAAACAATAAATCAACACACTAACAGGCATCATCCATTTATTGTAGAGTAGTTGCCCACTGTTGCCTGTTAGCCTTCCACACCATCAGCACTTCAAAGTTGAACCACTAGAAACAACTCCAACTTATTCAACCCTTCTGGGCCCTTGGATACCTTAAAAAGGACCCTTATTTGGTGTATTCTCTCCTACACTTGTGTTTGGAATATTCCAAAGCAAGTTTCTTGATTTTATTGCTTTAAGTTTGATTCTGTCAATCTTGAGTTATGATCTTTGTGCATGTGTTTGTTGATTCTGTTCTACAAGTTCTTCTCTATTGCTTAATTTCTACTCTAGGTTTTTGGTATTTGTTTAAGTTTAACCAAGGATAAATACATAGGTTTCCCTTTAAATATCCTTGACTGTTTCTTTAGACTAACAACTTGAGGTTGTCTAGATCCAATCTAGACCACTACCCTTCATCAGCTTCATTTGAGAAGGAGGTGCTGAGCTTCTTTGCTTAATAAGCTGCCATTATAGTAGTAAGACTGCCTAATTTCTTTGTTTAATCTTAATTATCTTATCCAAATTTATTCTTTCTCTTCAATCTCAGCTGTATCCTACCCCCCCTTTGAGTAATACAACCCTTGAGTCTTTCTGTCACTTTATAGACACAGGCTCACAGCAGTACTCTCCCATCTCTTTCCTCCAGAACAAATCAGTCCTAGATGAAAGAGGAGGAGGTCTATTCATCTCCCCTCTGGGACCAATTGGCCCTAGAGGGTAGACAAGGGAGAGTACTGCCTCTCCTAGTCCCTCTGGGACCAATTGTTTCTGGAGGGAGGGTGTCACATGGTGTCTGGTACACACAAATGGGTGGGAAATATAATAGAATTGAATGAAGTTTGAAGGAAAGACACTGACATTGGAGAGGCTGGTTCAGAGTATCTTCTGCTTCAAGGAGAGGAGTTTGAAAATGGAGACTCAAGTTAAGAAGATTGTAAGGGTTTTCAGGATAGGGCTCAAGCTCAAGAAGCCAATGGACTTGAATTTGCAAAAAAACTTCAATCTTCTTTTGATGAGGGAGCAAAACATTGGCAAGTACAAGTAAGATAGGAATGAAATATAACAAAGTGAAATGAAGAGAAACAAAATTAACAACAAGGCAAAGCATGAGAATACCAGATTCAGATTCAAAGCAGGAAGGAAGAGGCTGATAAAATCATAGGGTCTGTGAGCAGGGTCCATGATTGATGCAGGTTCAACAGTGTGAGCATGGGTTGAGAGAGTGCGTGTACAGGACCAGATAAGGTAAGTGGTTGAGTTGCAAAGAAGAAAAAAGAATCAAGGAATGATTTGGATTCTTATTCCTAGATAGCATAAGGAGGGCATTTCTAGTTTGATAACCAAGGTGGTGATTTAAAGTTTGAAGGGGACTTCTGATGTATGTAGTTACTTCCAAAAGAGAGTATTTGAATGTATTGATTAAGATTTTCATGGTTTTGAGAGCTTGAGTTTGCCTGAATATGTGTGCTTTCTAAGTTGAGCATTTGGTAAGAAAAGTTAGGAGATTCAAATTTTCTTTGATGACTGAGTTACATATTTGTAGGATATTGGAGGACCTCCCTTGACCAATTTGGAATCTGAAATCCCAGATTCCAAATCTTATTTGGTGGTGAAAACTCAATCTGGAAGAGTCTTTGCCACCAAATAAAGTTTTCAATCTAGATTTGCCACGGGAAGTCCTCCACTGAACTCATCAAATAACAGGATTTTGGGGTATAAATGGAGGACTTCCCGTAGCCATCTGCAGGGCCTGCAGATCTTAATTTACAAGTCAAAAAACTAAATTTTTAGCATTTTGACTGCAAATAAACTCTTGCATCTTGTTAGATCTGAATCTGCAGGGGGGCTGTAGATTGACAGGAAGTCCTCCAGTATCAAGCATCCCATGAGCAATATCTCAAACCAACCAATCCTCTGAAGTTTGCACCATCCAAATCCATAACACACATCAGCATTATCAGCTGACTTGTATCCATCTACTTCCACCCTCTTCCACCCCAACAAAAACAGGGGCATGTATTCACACAACAGCATTTAAATTTGAGCATACAATGGTGGAGGTGGATTCCCCGGACAGAAAACATCTTGGGTCAGGAAGACCCTCACAATTTATTTATTTTTGGCAATGCTTCTTATGGAGAAAACTCTTCTAGGGTGTGTTGAATACTGCTGAATGGAAAGCAGTGAAAGACTTCCCTTCATCATCTGCAGCCCCTGCAGATCTTAATTTAGAAGTGGAAAAGCTAAATTTTTAGCTTTTCAACTGCAAATAAGCTCTGACATCTGACTCTACAGGGGGGCTGTAGATCGCAGGGAAGTCATCCAGTTCAGAGATGCCATCCGATTACACCTCGCTCCAAAGTAAGGACATGCAACCCGTACTTTCTCAAGTGCGAGAAGAATTTAAACTTGATTATACCAAGAAGCAATGATGTTTTCATTTTTGAATGTCACAGATCCTATGCATAGAGAGAATGCATGTTTGATGTATGCATATGAAGTTATTCAATATGCGGTGGCCAAAATCTCCAATCAATTCCGGCTGGATTTGGCAATAGTGGTCAACAGGCAACAAACAACCCGACAAGAATTATTAGGCCGCGTCATACTATACTACCTTACGATGGACTCTAATCAAACAGACGGAAAGCCTATCTATAAGCATAGGAAATCACTCGATAACAAAGATCCAGCAGCCAAACCTAAGGAAGCTGGCGACGCTGAACCAGACTCAGGCGACCCAAAAACCACAACGACTCTCTTTATCTCCAACCTCGGCGAATCGGTCGGTTCCGCCAAACTTCTCGAGCATGCTTCTTGCATCGGTCCTGTTCGTGATGCGTTCGTGGTCTCGGATACCGCTAAAGCCAAGTCCAAAGGTTTTGGTTACGTTCGATTCGTCTTACGAGAGGATGCCGAGACAGCTCTTAAGGACGGTTTAGGCGAATTTGAGGGTCAGACTAAATCACCTCTTGTCACCTGGGCAAAACCGAAATTGAAACCAGAAGAGAGAGCTCAAAAAAAACTTCAAAAGACGAACTCACAAACTCAGAAGCGTGTCAGATCAAACCCTACCTTGGAAGATTTTGGGGAGTCTGAAACTAAGAAGAGGAAAAACAATCCTCTTTCTCACGTCAAGAAAGACCCCTTTTCAAATCGAATCGTGGTCGTTCAAGGGCTACCAATACCCCTTGTGAGCGAAGGGAGCGACCCATCGAAAAGTCAAAAGAACGATGCAGGAGAATGCGAAGAAAAACCCGAAGAAGCCCAATCTGAAGCTGATGACGATCCTCAAGCTCATCCGGGAAAGCCTATTACGAGCAAAGCCTTGTACAAGAAGGCCAAGAAATTGGGAAAACTAGAATCAGTCAAATATCCAGTTCCCATCCCCCCAAGCCCTTCATCTACCTGTGCTCACTTGACATTTAATGACGCCACCTCAGCGGCGATCGCGCAGAAGAAACTTCATGGACACATTTTCAAAGGTCACTTTCTAACCACCGCTCTAAAATCTCGTTTGGATGCTACCACTCGATTGGGACACGCCTTTGGCGGACGATTGATCATTCGAAATTTACAATTCGACATCACCGAGCAAGATCTACGATATCTTTTTGCACCTTTTGGACCTCTTCATTCAATTGACATACCTACTACGGTCGTTGAGGGTAAAACAAAACCAAGAGGAAGGGGTTTCGCTTTCGCATGGATGCTGAACGAAGCAGACGCAGTTAGAGCAATTGAAGGTTTGAATGGCAAAAAGGTATACGCAGGAATCTCGCTGGAAGCCATCCAAAAAGAGACAGATAACGAGAAAAAGAGCGCAAAGAGAAAACGAGAAATAGCAACCGATTCGACTGAGCGTGGCCGAGTGATAGCCGTCGATTGGGCGCTGAGCAAGCAGAAATTTGAAGAGGCCGAGGGTGCAGAAAAGGACAAAGACAGCGATGATCAAGAATCTAACGAGGACGATGAGGACGACGACGATGATGAAGAGGACGATGAAGATGACCCAAGTGGATCCGACAATGAAGATGAAGAAGATCAAAGTGGCTCAGATGACTCAAACATTTCTGACACCTATGCCGGATCAAGCGAAGATGAAGAAAGCGAAAACGACAGAAAATCGCAAACTAAAAAAGACCAAGGCACCACTCTATTTGTCCGTAACTTATCTTTCGAAGTTACCGAGCAAGAACTACACACTCTTTTCCGTCCATTCGGGCCTCTCAGGTATGCGCGGATAGTCATGGATCCCAAGCTTGAACGATCCCGTGGAACTGGTTTCGTGTGTTTATGGAACAGAGAAGATGCCGAAAAAGTGTTAGATTTGGCTAGAAAGCTTGAAAGTGAAGGTTTCGGACATGGCGTAAGTATTAAGATTGTCGATTGCATAATCCCAGATCTAACTGTCGATTTTCCTTTATATTTCCTAGCCTCCAGCCGCAAATGGATTGCCCTCATTACTTCAACCTGACCCCTCTTCGAGCCTAGCATCTCGACTCAGCTTGCACGGCCGAGTCTTAGGAATATCTGAAGCAGTTTCGAGAGATCAGGCTGAAAAACTCCGAATCGACCGAGACAAAAGTGGAGCGTGTAAAGATAAACGGCGTCTTTATTTGATGCGTGAAGGAGGTAAGCCACAAACGATCTCGGACCAAGTGAAACAGGCCCGCCGAGTTGAGTTCTTTGTCTTCCTTTCCAGTCATCTTTCCCAACTCAGATGAAGCCAAAAATCTCCATCCGGCGGACATGGCTGCTCGGCAGCAATCATTTGATCACAGAAAAGCGCTCCTTAGATCGAATCTGTCACTCTACATATCCTTCACCCGGTTATCCATACGTCAAGTGCCACTCTATGTTTCTGAACGCTGTCTCAAACGCTTAGCCCGGCATGCCTTAGATCAATGGCGTAAGGAAGTCAAAGCCGGAAAACGAACAGAATTGACTGAAGAAGAACTTGGGAGGGAGGTTACACTTGAGCAGAAGATACCCGAGAAGAAATCTGAATCCAAGAAGAAAAAAGAAATCAAAAGTAAAGTGAAACAGGTCAAGATTTTACGAACAACCGAGAAAGTTGATGGGACGACTGGGCTGGGTAAAAGTAAAGGTTTCGGGTTTCTTGAAATGGAGACCCACGCGGACGCTCTGAGGGTGCTCAGGTGGGCAAACGCCAATCCTTTGGTCGATAGGCTCTTGAGAGAATGGACTTGCGAAGAAATTGAGAGGTCGATTCAACAAAACGGAACTGCGGAGGACGAGGAAGAAGACGAGAACCCCAAAAATAAGAAAGCCAAGAAAAATGGTCCAGATACAGATGCTGCCTCGAAGAGCAGCAAAAGTAAGAAAAATGATCAAAGCACAGACGAAAACTCAAAGATCAAGAAAGCTAAAACAAGCGATCCAAAGATGGATGACAAGAAAATTGAAAAACTTCAGATCAAGTTAAACGAACTTCGTTCTGAGCTGGAGACTTTGGACAATCGGAACAAAAAGAATGCTGCCAAAGCCTCATCCGATCACAATCATGGCAATAAGAAAGCTGAAACTGCGCACATCAAACCTCATCGGATGCTGATCATCGAGTTTGGTTCGTTTATCACCTTCTTTTCTTTACCCGCTCTCTCCCTTTCCTCTGCTTGCATGTGCTCTTTGTCAGCAAAGATGTTGATAGACAATCTTTTCTGCATTCCTCACATCACATTAGCCGTCGAAAATGCACAAACGGTCAAGAAACGGCTGGAAAGAAAAGACAAAATGCGTGAAAGGGATGCCAAAAAAGATGAAACCAAAAACGGTAAGTTGGATACGTATATGATTATCAATTTCTCCACCCTCATGAACTGACGTGCTGTTACACTGTCATGATGATAATCAACAAAAGATAAAAAATCCACTGGTCACGGCAAAGATGATGATGACAAGGGTCGATCGAAACATCACGGCAAGAGTAAATCGGCCGACGCAAAAAACAATAGTCGCCAACGAAAGCTCCGAGTATCTTCTACTGCAACAGACACAGACCCGGTGAAGACAGCTGAGAAGAATAGTCAAAGTAAACTTGGACGAATCATCAGCCAAAAGAGAAAGTCGAAGAAAATCAAACGAGGCTCAAAATAAAAATAACGATCCTGTTGATCTCTTCATCCTCTTAACCGCGCTCGCTGTTTTTTGTCATCAATGTTTCTCTTTCCCTACTATGCCCTCCATTCATATTGAAAAAACTGCTGCGCTTGATATCTACGATGCAATGCTTCTGCATGCTGGAAGGCTAAGAGCGAGTTTACAAACCTTAAGGTGAATCGACACTTGCTTATTACTTGACCTTGTGGGTGCGGTGTATGATACGTATCTTTTCCTTCAAGATTGATCTCAGGAGATGATACATACCGGTAACGCGCCTCACTTGCTGTAAGGTGAACATTGTCGTCAGACCACAGGTCTCTTTATACTGCGCCCGCGTCACAACCTGTAACAACTCGTATTCATCGTCAATGACATCAAGCATTTTTGTCCGACACAACCGTCATTAACCGACCGGATAGGCTGGTTCAGAAGCTCTTCAGACAGACTACCTCTAACCCGCCCCGCAATCCAGACTCCGCGTGGGGAGAGCTGATCGGACTGTCTGTAGTGCTCACCCAACCATGTCCCAACAGTTGAATACTTGCAGTGTATGATGCTGGTCTGGACGAGCACACCCTGTATGCAGTGTTAATGTCTATCAAGCTATCCATCACAATCAAGGCTCGGTAGCAGCAGCTATCTTACAGCCCGCCATGGGAGTCAGGCACCAGAGCGCTCGAAGCAAGCCTTTGAGTCATCCCCATCCGGTATTCTCCTGTCTAGCGTGATATAAGCGAGCCATCTTGGCGCAAGGTGCTGGTTATCCTGCAGAGGTTATTCCTTTTTCCCCCTGCCAGCGTCGTGTCCTCATTGTGACCACGGTTCCACGTGTACCCAGGCCATCGAACTAGAATGGCCTATTGGTCCCTTTCAAAAAATGGGCATGTGTTGGCTTTGCCAATGCTAGCCTGCTTCTACCATATCATCAAGGGTGTTCCTATGCACCCCCGTCCAATCATTTTCGAGCAGCCTCAACTCTCGCCCGTCAATGATTGGGATACGGTCCATGCTGCCATCAACAGTGCTGACCCCGGGGGCTTTGCGGTGGTAGGAACTAGACAAGAGGGGTATGTGCCCATACGTATACCTAATGCAGAGCCGGGGGCTGCTGAACAAGACTTCAGCCATCCGGCTACATTAGTTGCTACCCACCTAGTACCCAGCGGTTATCAGCCGGGGCACCATGGTGATGAATCGTGGTACACTGCTCGACTACCAGGTGTTTCTAGACTCTCCTGTGGATCTAGCATTGTCTCGATATTTCCAGCAGGAACCAGGATCTCCACAGATTCTCCCGCTCAAAGCATCCACATCCACATCTTTGCGTGCAGATGCCATGCCATTCGTACCCAGTCAGTTAAACGCGAAAGCACCATCCTTACAAAAGAACCAGGCCAGTAAAGAAATCGCTTCGCCCAACAGTTCCAATAAGCCCACAGACAAACAAGTATTCAGTGTCTCCAACCCGAAAAAACTTTCTATTCATTCACTTTCAGACGGAGCCTCCAGCCTCAGGGAGAGCCCAGACCAGGTTTCCTCGCCTGTTTCCCCCTCGAGCAGTAGCACTAGCTCATCCAGACATGATGTGTTCCTCTTGAGTAGTAACGCAAGCCCAACCCGGGATGGTGTTACCCCCCTGACCAGTAGCACAAGCCCTTTCCGTTATGAGAAGTCGGATGAGAATGGGGAGAGGCGGGAAGATTCACTAATAAGCGGCTCTCCCAAGAAGAGTGATTCGAACGGGCCGAGCAAAGAACGTAGACCTGGTGGTGCACCTGACCAGAGTGAAGCTAAAAATAAGCCTGGTTCAATTTCGGTCGACTCTGTGAAGGAGAAAGTCAGACAACCTACTGCGGCAATGAAAGACAGTCAGAGCTCGGATCAAACTGAGAAATTGAAGACAGTAAAACAGGAATCAGAGCATGATGTTCTCGAGGATCCAGTTGGAACTGGAAGTCCAGCTGTTTCGGAGAAGGAAATCTCCGAGCAGGATACACTGGTTGCGCCGGAAAATGAAAACACCGAGCATGGTATGAGGGCTGCTGGGTCTCACCTGCAAGCTTATAAGAATGCGCTTTTGAAAAAACTGTTGGTTTCCAAGATCGCCGCGAAACAGGAACAAGATACAATTTCTAACATCATCCTGAAAAAGGAACAAGATGCGATTTTGGAAATCGGCCATGCGAAGGAACGAGAAGAGAAAAAGATCGTCAATCAAACGAGCCCCAGTAAAAAAACTCGCAAGCCGATTGGTCCAGGTGCTTTTAGCCCCATTTCAAATCCTTCATTTGATGATCAGACGCGAGAAAGTTATGTTTCGGTCCTCAGAAAGAATCATAAGGAATCCTCCAATCAACCTCGAAGCTCCCAGACAGAACAAATTCGGACTGATGGTCATGCTACCGTTGGGAACGACCGGATTTCTGAAACAGATGCAAATGTGGTCAACATTGGCTCCACAGACCCAGAGGATCAAGCCACAGTGAAAACAAGCCAAA
The DNA here is from genome assembly GCA_001624995.1 of Puccinia horiana. NCBI lineage: Eukaryota > Fungi > Basidiomycota > Pucciniomycetes > Pucciniales > Pucciniaceae > Puccinia > Puccinia horiana. The sequence continues at coordinate 51,963 of LWDY01000050.1, read as the reverse complement.
ATAATTCGAACTAGTAAGTTCCGCATGGTACAACTTCTTGATTTCCAAATAAGGCGCAGAAAAAAATAATGAGATTTTTTGAATGTAACAGGAATGTTGATGCGAAAATGAAGAACAAAGGGCGAATGCAGCAATCGAGAAATTTCAACTTTGGGGTTTTGCAGGGTGAAGAGCCAGTTGAGCCGGCATTGCAAAGAGAAGGTTGTAAACCAGAAAAGTCATCGGGAAGTACTTCAGAACTTGGTCCATCCACCTCCAAACAAAGCCCAGAGTGAGAGGCAGTGAGATATCTTCAGCTTGATGAGGTGACAAATTTGATGATCAGATTGTTGGCTTGTTTATGATAATATTAAAATTTATTGATAAAAGAACTCAGTTAGAAAAAAACATTCTTGAGAAGTCTTTCATGGTACCAAAAACAGAGAAAAATCAATTCGGAAAGCCCTCTGACCGAAGGAAATTGAGAAAGAAAAATAGTAAGACAAAGAATTTGGTTGCAAATTCAGACGATATGAAAGATGTTGAACCAGAAGAAGAAGAGAAGTGTGTTCCTCTAGAGAGTTATATCCATGATAGCTGGTTGCTGAGTTTTACTCACTATTTCATCTCTTTTACGGATATTTTCCCTGCAAGCAAAAAAGATCGAATCTCTTTGGAGCAATACGTGGAAAAAATTTGGAGAAGAGAAGAAGAACATGTTATGGAAGATGAAAAAATTCATCGTGTGAGCATACATCCACTTTTTGTTTTTTGGTGTTGAGATTGAATAGTGATTATCGAAGGAGAAAATATAGCATCTTTTTACTCATCATTTGCACTGATTCTTTGCCTTTTCTTTAAAAAAAAACTTCTTTCAGTCTGAAAGATCTTCTGTGGAGACTTATCGTCAAGCGATGTTAGTAGGATTGCAAAATCCCTTAGACAGCGATAGTCCTGTTTACAAGAAATTCAAGGCATCCTTTCATCCTGGATCCAAGGTTGCAGAGGATGAAATCTTCCCTGGTATAAAAAGAAGTTCATGCGAGATTTTCAAAGGAAATAAAAACTTTTCTCATAAAGCCTATCCAGCAATTCTTGGAAAAACTGTAATGAAGGATGTTGAAGACATGAAACCTACATCTTCCAAATCTCATTCAATAAATAATATTGAATTGGTTGGGGAAGATTTGAAATTGGGGATAGATGAATTAAGAGTGTTCTGGAAGAAAGAAGATTTTGATGTAGATTTTATGGAGACATTATCAAGACATTTGAAGATTGGTGACACTTCTAAACACTTAGGTTTGGATGATTTGAGTTTAGATGTATACAAGCAGCTTAGTAACATTTGGCATCACAATAAAAGGGATTTCATGGATGGAATTCATATTTCTATTGAATTTCTGGGAATTTATGAAGGTATGAGAAGGTTGAATACCTTGAGAAAACAAATTTATGAACACACCATTGTGGAAAATTGGAAGTCAATCAAGAAATTCTTGGTAGAAACAAATGAACTAACCCAAAAAGAAGCAAACAAGATTGGAAGATATTACAGACTTTCAACAAGATTTCCAAGATTTTTGAACCAAGACATACATGATAAACCCCAGTTTAAACCTCATGTTCAGATCAAAATACTGGATTCCTTAGGTATCTTTAAAACCAAAAGACAAGAATCAATTTGTATTGATGATTTTGCAATGATTAGAAATAGTCCATTGTGGAAATCAAGGTATGATCTTTATCTAAGCAGTATCCAAAATGGATTAGATATAGAAAAAGTGGTCACACTTTCAAGGAAAATTGAATTTGAGTCTTCTCAGAATTTATTCTTTTCACCAGGTATTATAGTAGATTCTTTTATAGATTCCAAGGATCATGGGTTGGTACCTGGGTTCATTTCTCCTGAGAGGAAGTGGCTAATGGATATCTATAGAGATAGAAATGAAAATAATCCTGCAGAATCCTTAGTGGAATCAGGGCACATTGGTTATCCAAATCAAAATTTGCTTCCACCAATATTCATTATCTAGTTGAAGTTGAAGAATTTTTTCTCTGCTCATAAATTTATTCATCATAATTGGCTTCAATTTTATTGGATAATTACTTTCTGTCATTAATCTGTAATTTGTTTCAATTGATTTTAAGGGGAATTTCTATAAAACAAAATTCCTTTTTCTTTCAAATCAAGTATGGTCAAGCTGAGTTATTGGACCTCAACTAAGCTCTGTTTTTTGTTTATTCTAATCCTGACTATCTTTTAATTCTGTCCTGATTTCTTATAAAGCAAAAAGATTTTATGGCTCCAAATTTGGGGACATAAATTTTTATTTTGGGACCAGACACCAGGGGAGAGGAGGGGGCACTTTATAGGAAGTGCCATAGCTGAAGTTGACCCTGGTTTTGGTCTGAACTCTGTCAGGAGTCAATCACAACTTGTTGACCAATTATTCCTTTCAATGAGGTGAACTGGAGGTGAAATAATGATGAAGTGATATGCTACACATTGTGAAATTATCAATAACTTTTGTTGAATTTATTTTGAATTCTAGCTCAACTTAGTCATGACTATGGGATATAATTTCTCAATAAATGCATGTTACACAGACATACTGCTCAACAAGCTAGGCCTTTCACAGCCAATTACCAATGTGTATTAGTCATGGGGTGTGAAACAAATTTTCAATTTGTCACCCTATCGCGCTCGTGCGCAATAGGGTGACATTGTCAAAATCCCCTCTCACAAAAAACAGAAATGGAACATGAAATTGAGAATTTCTAAATAAATAAATAAACCATATTACCACAAAATGTGTGGTAATGCAACATGATGTTCAGCTGAACCCTGACACTCTGCGGATTGACTTCAACTATTTTTTGGACTGAGAGGGGTACCGTTTTGTCACATGTTGTGGTAGAATTGTGGCAAATTTTGGCTTTTGTTAGGGCAACTTCTTAGATTTATTTGGATGCAAAAGGTAAAAAATTCAATAGTATAATACAATTATTAACCAATTTTTTTCAAAACAGATCTTGGCCATGATGATCTGTTGGCACATTATCATCCTTCCTAAATACCTTTTTTGTACACTACCAAAATTTCAATCAAAATGTAGTCTGAATTTTCACCAGAAAAATTTTGTCAATTAAAGAACAGTTCAACTTAAATTACAAACTTGTTGTGGATATCTTTACTATACAGATCAAACTAAATTCCAGTAAAATTCCAGATGAGTTCAACATGGGTTAACCAATACTCCATGAAGGACAAAGCAAGATATAGGGGAGGTATCCACCAGAGTTATGGGAAAAAGTTCAGCTATGGCACTCCCTAGAGAGTGCCCCCACCTCTCCCCTGGTGAGACAAAGCCCAGTTTAATATATAGAAATGTGTGACAATTTTCCCGTTTACCCTGTTCAAAACCATGAAACAAAACGACCAAAAGCCTGCAATAATTCTGGTCAGGTTTGGTGTGCAATCCACCAACCCTGTTAGCTCTTTTGTATTTAATTTACCAAACCCGGCAAAACTTAGGCTGCAATTATAAACAACTTTTTAAAAATATTTAGTTGCAACTTTTAGTAACTTTTCACTTATTTATTTATTAGAAACTTATTATCTTTTTATCTAAAATTTGTTATTTTTTTTTTCAAAAACCACCTCAAATCAACCCTGAGGGTCGATTTGAAAACCAAAAATAAAAAAAATAACTTAGTATTTGATGAAACCTACCAAATTCTCACTACAGTTCACAATACTGTGTACTGCTCCTTCCAAAGTGGTATAATGGCTGCTGGAATTATGAGTACTTATCTCTTGAAGAGTCGCTGCCCAGATTCTACATCCATAATCGCATCTGGAGGAAAAAATGTTACCAATGTGTGCGATGTGGTGTTCCAAATGGAGCAGGCATCTTATTACTCAAAGTTCTCATCAAGTCCAGCAACTCAATACTGACATCAAGACTCATCAAGACTCTCAAGCCAAAAGGTTCTTCCTAATTTTCTTAACCTCATTTTCCTATTGTTATTGATTATCCTCTCATTTCTTGGTCCTAAAAGTGTAGTTTCTTTTATGCTTGATTTATTTGTTGGTTTCTTCTTTTCATTATTTTTTTTTATGATTTATTTGTTGGTTTCTTCTTTTCATTATTTTTTTTTATGATTTATTTGTTGGTTTCTTTTTTATGATCTTATTTCTTTTATCTATTTTGTTTGCTCTACTTCTGATCCTCAATTCTCTGTGTTGTCTGAACTTGTGTGTTTCTTATCTTTCTTTCTTTCTTTTCTGATGTTGTTATGGGCGAGGTGTAGGATGACTGTTTCCCTAGGTGTCACAAACCCCAGGGATTGAGTTTGGTTCAAACTCAATCGTTGGGGCGGCATGGAATTTGTCTGAACCATATCTTGGATCATCCATCTTAACTTTCAATTGATTCTCATTTTTTTATATATATCATCGCGTGTCTTCCGAGCATTATTAAGCTCTCAGCCAGCCTACCCTACATCCGAGGAATCTTGCGCCGTGATCACTTTCAAGAGTTCTTCCAGCTTCTTCTTCCTTTTTCCCCAAACTCAAAATAACCGCCGACGAGAATACAAACTTGTCGTCTCTATCACAAATCCCCTTCCAACTTCCACTAACCCGACTCCCCCATCTCAAATTCGACCACCGCGAAGGCAATGTTAAGGCACATTCTCCCTTCCACTAACTGTCTACCGCCTAGCACGGTAGGAGTTCCACAGTGGCGGGTTTTATACTTGGCCCGTTTTTGAAACGCTTTCAAAAATTAAATTGAAATTGATTTTCAATAACTATTCAGTAGGGCGGCCTTTTCAAAAGCTTTTTAAAAGTGATTCAAAAAAAAACCAAAAAACTGTTTATAATTGCGGCCTTAATCTAAGCCTGTTTTCTATTTCCGTCATAACTATCCCAATTCGACCTTGGTTCCCTTTGCTAGCTTTGCATGACACCATGTGATGTCTCCTTTATCCAGTACATCTACATTTCATGATCAATTTCAATCCAAAATGGACCACAATAACATTGTATGCCATTGCCATTACCCCCTCTGTGTTACTTTTCTCACTCCCATTTCTTTTCAAACACATGAGCGGTGATGCATGATACTTTCCGGGCTTCAATCATGGTTGTTGCGACCAATTTCCATTGAACGTTATTGCCATTACCGCTTCCAAGTTACTCACATCTGTTACAACCGCTTATCAACAATATTGGTTCAAAAAATATTTTGATGTTTACTGGGGTGGGAACAAATCCCGTATTTTACAACCGTTTATTGTGCAGGTCACAAAAAAATTCTACTCCTGGCACTATTTAATGTCGTAATAATTCTGGGTGGATAAATTTGACTGATGGATTGGTACTTTTTCAACAGAATTAATCTTGATTCTGACGACAAGAAAAGTGCTGACACTGATCCCATGCAATCCTTGGAATCTCAGAACAACCTCGATTCAATTGACAATGAGTCTCAGGTTCCCAAAAAACAAGGCTGCGGTGCTCCGAAGAAATCCCAAGCCTCAGGACCGATTGCGAGTTCTAGCAGAGAACCAATGCCTTGACCTTCGTGAACATATACACTTAGTAAGGCATAGATTAATATTTAGAATAGTACCTGGCAGAGACTGATTCAGAATGAGGTGAACGTGGTAGAACAAACACAACAGAGCCTCTTAACCAGTAGTTCCAGCTATTTCTACTCACGGACCAAACATTATTTAAAGTTTTTTTTGTTCTTTTATATCAAAAGTATAGGCCTGTCTTTATCTTGTTCAAATATGTTTTTGTTGTTGCGTCAATCGAAAATAAGAACTGAACATTTAGTTGTCCATAACCATAAAATTCTATTTAAAAGCACTTTGCGTTGTTCCGTCATTGGGTGTCTATTCTTTGCTCTCACCCTAGTTACCGTCACGGTGGGGTTTCAGCTCACAAATGCAATTCTGGCAGGCTGTTTGTGTCATAGTTCATTGGCTCCATGGTTGAGACTTTAATATACCCTGTCACGTCTCAGCACCTCCTGAGAATGGATGATATTGTCGTGAATAAAGATGAGTGTGATGAAACAATTCGGAAAAGGAAATAAATATTAATTTTGGGTCATGTTGCCTATTTCTTTTTCCGGTTTTCTGATCTTTGAATTGTCACAATGCAGGTCTGCCAATTGTATATGATCAATGGCAAATTTCTCTTTGACCTGTTCCTTTTAGCCGCCAGAATTACAAATTAAATCCAAGAACTTATCTTAACGACCCCTTGACCAATCAACAAACTCATAGTCTTGGTTCAATGAAGCCTGGTTGGGTTGTGTCTACCTTTATAGAAAATCATGAAGAGTACATCAAAACGAGAATGGGAGTCGATTTAATTTCATCTTTAGGAAATTGTGACGACCTACAATCAATTTGGTTTCCGTGATTAGCATTGGGTAGTTGATTCAGTTGGAATGTTCTGGATGTGGATGGTGTGTTTTGAGGAATCTTGGGTGTTGTTTGCAATGCCATGGGTGGAAATTGGATCGATTTATGTGTGAGTTGCTATGTTTTGCTCGGTTAAGGCAACAGTTCTAGGAATTGTAAGCAACTTCTGTATTGGTTGGGGTAACATGAACCAGGAGAAAGTGGACTGCATAAAGAAATAGGTTGAATGTCAGTCCGGTTAAAGAACTGTGTGGCGGATTGTTAACGATACTGGTTTACCTGTGGTTGGTTTATGGTCGTCGGATGTGGGAAAGCCAAATTGGTAGAGACAGCGATGGACTTGGTGGTAGAATTGTTGTGAGGCTTGAGGGGGCGGGCGCGGAATCCTCTTGATCGTTACTGTGATATGTGTTTTTTTGAGAAGAGTTTTTGTTCTGGTGGGACATGGCGCAGCCGTACTGTTCCCTAGTCCTGTTGTAAAATATGACAGCCCAAAATCGGTGTGTTAGGTTGCAAGAAAAGAGCCACTACATAAATTTTATGGTTTGTTTAGCTCCCAGAGAGTATTCCTTCATTTTTGTAGTAGGTCATAATGGAAACTGGTTCATATTGGAAATTGTTTCCCTTGCTTCACTGGCAGTGTAATTACCTAGGTTGGTGGTACACCATTTGAACTAGGATGCACTCAAACAAGTGAAACTTAAGAAACTGAGGAACAAGGAACAATTGAGTTGAGTAATCTGAGAGAGACAAGAGAGATGAGAGACAATAATATAAATGTTTGACAAACCTGAGGAACAAGGAACAATTGAGTTGAGCAATCTGAGAGAGACAAGAGAGACAAGAGACAATAATATAAATGTTCCACAACTGAATAAAAGAAGTTGGTGACAATGAGTGAAAAGATTATTGAATGAAGAAAGATAAAGAATGGAAAGAGGTACAGCTATTTATAATAAATAAGAAACAGCCCATTCTTCCATGATACCTTGACAATCATTATTTCACACCTTCAATCATGAAATCAATGTTTTCATCACCTTTTCACCACATCAACCATCCCTGTTATTGCAACAAAACTGCAGTTGGTTGGATTCCAACTGAAGAAATACAAATCCAAGGCTCCTACCTTGTATTTCTATTTCATCATTTGGAACCTACACCATGGGGCAAGTTTCTTAAAACCCCCTGTGTCCCTTGGATGCTTTTTCACAAAAAGCGTCCAAGGGAGACTTCAATAGCATCTGATGGACGCTGTTCTCCAATATGCATCCAAGGGATGCTTTGGGAGAAATCCCAAGAACAACCATTGGACACCTTATGCCAAAAGCGTCCACCGGACACTTTTGCTGAAGCACCCAACAGGTGCTTTTGCCGAAGCGCCCAACAGACGCTTTGTTGCAAAAGTGTCCACTGGAAGCTTTTTCTGAAGCGTCCAATGGATGCTATGTTGCAAAAGTGTCCACCGAACGCTTTTGCTGAAGCGCCCAATGGACGCTTTGTTGTAAAAGCGTCCACCAGGTGCTTTTCTCAGAAAATGTCCCCTGGGCGCTTTGGAAAAAGCGTCCAGTGGACCCTCCTCCTTTGGAAACGTGTCTACAGCCCAGGTTATAAACATCCTAACAGTTATTACAACTAAGAGTTCATAGTCATGCAGTTACAGCTCAGATTAACTGGCTGTCAGCCAGCAAGGTCGGGCATTCTAGTCGCACAACCAGATCAATTATTTTTTTAGTTTCCGGGTCCTGCAGGCTTTGGACCACTGCCACGTCTGTTAATTTTTTGGTCCCTTTTTGGGAAGTTTATGAACCGTCCAATGGGCAATTCTTGGACGGTTTGGCAGAACCATCCAAGACTTTTCCACAAATAGGTTGAAAGGCTATTACAACTTACCGGTGGTTTGAAATACCTGCCTGTTGAGGTGTCTGTTAGTGTGCTATCATGATGTATCACTCCTCTGATGAGTTGAACCATATCCACTACCACCAAACTACCCTGGCATCTACAAGCGTCTGTAGCCTAGTTGGTAAAGGCAGCACTCTAGTATGTGTCTCAGCATTGCTGAGTTCGTGGGTTTAAGTCCCACCAGACCCATCTTACTTTTCACAGTCTCTATGCTTCCCCTCTAATGATACTATACAAATGTGTAAGAATCTCAAAATCAATATTTATAACCATGTGGCTGACTTCAAGATTGAGTTACTAAGTATAGTAGCCTCAATCAGACTTAGATCAATCAAATCAATATTCTAGTAGACCTGTTACAACTTCGGATAACAATGGATAAGCAACCCAGTGGGATTGGTTATGTGAAATTACAATACTAATACTACTTGTTGATAATTGAATTTAATAATGATCTCTTCCCCAAACAACTTCTTGCTAAGGCACTTTAATAACTACTAGAGCTTCCAGAAAAATACTACAACTAATTGTTGATGAAACTACTACTACTATTGATAATGAATTTAATAATAATCTCTTCCTCAAACAATTTCTTGCTAAGGCACTTTAATCACTACTAGAGCTTCCAGACTAATACTACTACTACTAATTGTTAACAGATAAACTAATCATAAGCTACTTATGGCAAACTTATTGATGGTATGATGGCTATAAGGCTACTAATAATCTTCTCAAACTCTCAAAATCACTACTATCACTATCACACTACTTCACTACTCAAACCAACACTAACACTAACTAAATAATTATGCACCAATCACCTGATTGATAGCACAATGCCTAATATATTCTGCTCTTGGAGACTGATATATTGATAGATGGATGGGTGACTCAAATTCACTGGGTAAGTGAGTGAGTTAGTGAAGGGGGATTCTGGCTGGGAGAAGCCCTCCTTTTATACTGAAAAGTGAGGGATTTTTGCTGCAAGGGAGCTCCCTGAGGGATCTGCCTGTAAAATGAATTGTGCACTCTGCTTGGTCAGAAAATAAACAACTGAATCATGTGTTCTGATTGGCCAGGACTCAGCATCTGAATGCTTTGTCCTGGTTGGTCAGAGCCAAACCTGCTCCTTGACTACTTCCACCCAGAATTCTGTGGGTCAAGGCCTCTCCTCCCAACTCACTCCTTCCTCTCTTCCTCATCCTCACCTAATTAATTATCTCCGCCAACCACATTATCCTAGAAAACAATACCCTTACCTCCTAACACTCATTCCCATCCTCTGTTCCAATCCTGGTCGAGAAAAAAGTTTCCCAGGCATCCTGAGTCCTCTGTTCCAATCCTGGTTGAGACACAAGTTTCTTAGACTTACCCATTCCCCTGTTCCAATCCTGGTCAAGACAAAAGTTTCCCAGACACACTGAGTCTTCTGTTCCAATCCTGATTGAGACACAATTCCATCCAATGCCACCACGTCCTCAGTTCCATTCCCAACACAGTCAATCCTCCATTCCCAACAAAGTCAATCCTCCTATATAATATATATGTCTTCAGTTCAATTCCCAATGGTGATGAGTTCTTGATCAATAATGTTGGCTGCCCAAGGTGTATGTATATATGTTCTCCTTATTGTAATAGTTCCTCCTCTTGTATATATTGTCTTGTGCATGCATCCATTCCATCACAACACCTCTGCCATGTGCTTTTGGCATTGTAGTGTGAATCTAACACCACAACATTACGGGTAAAGTAACACGTTATTGATACGATAACGCAATGATAGTCACTCAAAGCCCCATTTGAGCCTTAATTTGGCTTTTTTTTGCACATCATCTTACTCGATATCTGCTGGTTCCACAAAGATATTGTAATGGCGGAAAAAATCACATCTTTTCCGCACACAATACATTCCCAGTGTTGGTAACAATAATGGCCCAAAATCAGTTACGATATCATTATGTTCCCATTATTGGTAGTGTAACTACCCAGTGTTGGTTAAGTGTATCCCAGTTAAACTGGGATACCATTAAACTAGGAAATTATGTTGAAGGCAGTGCTTCCTTTTCTTCTATCAACTCAGAATTAGAAGAGTCTTAATAATTCCATAGGTGTATAATGAGATCCCTAACCTAGTTGGCAATACATCCTGTCTATGATCAACACTACAGCCAAACAGGCCATTAACTTAAGTGGTTTTTCTCTTTGATATCTATGTCCTAAACCTCAGGCCCTCATTAGATTTAAATCAGTACTCAGAACATTTCCATAAACATTTGATGGTATGGTTTCTTCCTCCATCTTTCTTTGACTTTGTCATTCCCTTTGATATGATTCTGCCTCAAATATTACCAAATGTTTATTCCCTCATCATAATTTTTGAGGCAACTATTACGATTGTGGTATAACAATAATACCATTTTAAGTTATTAATTAATATTATTCAAATGACTTGAGAATTGGAAAAAAACTCCCAAAGATCAGAAAAGCAACTCCCATGGGAGTTGTTGGTCCAATTTTATAACTGAATGTGGGAGTTTTCTTGATGATTTTGATGATTTTGCAACAATTGGCCAACCTAAAAAATTATAACTGATGGATGGGTGGCCCAACTGCCTAAAATTCTTATACCAATGATTAAGTTATCCTATTAAGGTTCCAAATAAATTTTGTTTCCATTCCACACAAAGAACTGATCTGGGAGGTGTAGCCCGTTTTCCAATTTGCCTCCTTTATTATACCATGAATGCTGGTATTATGCTTGCTATAATTTATAAAGCAATGCACCAAATTAAAATGGGGCCTTTCTACCCCATGTCCCTTGCATAAATGTTTTTCATGGGTTTCTTTACTTGAGAGAAGTTTTTTTTGTGCAAAGTCACTGTGCATCATGCTGCACAGTGACTCAGGCATGATGGTGGCAGAACTTGTTTCATTCACTCATTTTTTTCTTGAATGGATGAATGAGTTTATATAAATATCTTATTTTTACAAATAAGGCAGCTACATATCATTATGTATGTAGTTCAAAACCCAGGAAAAAAACATATTGCCAGTTCATTATTCTCACTCAAATAGGGATCCCTAACTCTGATCATATGTACATATTTGGTAACCCCAGATTTTACATAAATACATGATACAATGTCACTTATTTCCATACAGTTATGGTGTTCAAACATCAATTTGAAAAAAAAAATGCATAAGTTCTTCAACACAAGATCTGGCAGGGACAAGTCAAGAAACTTAAACTTAAGCTTTATGATTCTTGACAGGTCCCTGCCAAATCTTGCATTTAAGAACTTATGCAACTTTCCCGGAATGATATTTGAACACCATAAGTGGAGGACTTCCCGTGGCCATCTACAGGGGCTGTCAAGTCTAAATCCAATCTCCCCTGCAAAAAAATTGCTTTACAGGCTCAAATTAAGAATCTACAGGGGCTGTAGATCCTACGGGAAGTCCACTATACTATCAACCACCAATTATGGAAAGCTAATTGACAACAAACAATCTGCTCTTATATTGATCAATCAAGTTACTTTATCTCAATTTCAGTAATCATCGTACACATACAAACACATTAGGAAGCCACACAAGACGTCCATAAATACTTAGCTTTTTTCTGCTCCAAGTCAGTCACACACACAAGCAATTGTTACCCAAGTCCAACCTCTTTTTTTTTGTTACCCAAGTCCAACCTATTTTTTTTTTTCTTTTTTTTTTTTTTTGAAGAAGGCTTCAATTTGAAATATTTCTATTTGTTAGTTATTCATGAATGACAACTGAGGAAGTTTCAATCACAAGAAAATGAAAATATGTATAAAAAAAACGTTGTGGTGTTTTACTGGTACAGATGATCATACGAGAGCGGATCACGACCAACACAAGAGAGAAGACGAGATGAAAGATAAGTCGGAGTATTTTTTTGGAGACTGATCAAACAATAACATGATGAAGAAGTCAAGATCCTCTGTAAGTTGAGAAGGCATAGGGACTGAGCAAGAGAGGAATATGGTAGTGTTCGGCAGGGTCTTTGATCTCGAAGGTGATTTCGACGAAAGGGTAGAACGAGACGATGCCTCTTTTCTGATAAACTAAGGGACAAACAAAAAGAAGAAGAAGAGAGAAACGAAGGTGTGAGTGAATGTGTGTGTGTTTGTGAGAGGGATCGAAAGTCAATTACACTCGTTGCTGAAGAAGGTCACCTTGTAGATTCCGATCTCTGGTCGACTGTTGGCTGGTAAGAGCGTGTTGCAACGTCCATCGACATCAGTCGTTCCGTTGGCAATTAGCACAAACCCGTTTGCTGTCAGTCGGTCGAGCCTTATCCCCATATCGTCACCCGGTTTCCCGGACGTGGCATCTAAGACTTTGTATACAACAGTCAAACCTTCGTCGATCAGTTGGGGGAGCAATGTGAAAGTGGTTATGAGAAAATAAACAAACCATGTGATGTTATGGGACTTTTCCCGAACGATAGAGCTGGTTTGCTGAGTGTAGATGGGATTGATCAAGTTTGTTTGATGAGATTGTGAATGGGATGAGATGGGAAAGAGGAAGGAGTACTGACGAGTGAACAGGAGTTTCCATTTTGCGTTTCTTAGATGCAGAGCCAAGGATGTCGACATTGACGGAAGAGCCAGTGGCCAGATGTGCTTTCTCTTCTTGTTTGGCAGCCGCAGCGGCCTCCTTGAAGGCGATCAGCTGACTCATCTCAGCCCTTCGTGCGGGGTCAACTTGAGCGCACTGTGCGATGTGGTCGCGCATTCGGAACGCTTTGGGACGTTCGACGTGCCAACCACAGTACTTGCAGGTGGCCCGTTCGTCTGTGCCATTCCCATTAGTGTGAAAATATACCCATACTGGATCCTTAGGCCGACCACCCTATGGTCCAAGCGATTAGTAAAAGGGGGTCAGCGGGGGAGGGATGGGGAGCAAGAAAGGAAGATACTAACCGAGCGTGTCTTGAATTTAGCCCCTTCGAAGCTAGTATTGGCAGCAGAGGGAGATTGGCATGATAAATCAGGAGAGGTTTGGTTGATCTTGGGAGCACTAGTGGCAAAGGGTGGTTGTGGTTGTGGCTGTGGCTGTGGCTGTGTTTGTTGTTTGAGTAATGGATGTAGTGCAGATTGTGAGTGAGAGGATGAGGATGGTGAGCTGTTTGTTGATGGGTGTTCGTTTGGTTGAGTGAATTGAGCGACAGCTTGTGCGAGGGAGATGTTCTTGTGGTTTGGTTGGGATGGCTTGGGAGTGGTGAAGAAGTTGTTGGTGGTTGTTAGCACTGGTAAGTCTTGAGATGGTTCGTTAGCAGTGGTTGGAGTAGCAGTGGCAGTGGCAGTGGTTGTTGTAGTGGCTGTAGTTGGTTGGTTAGTTTTGGTTGAGTTTGGGTAATCTTCGACTGACAAATGCTGGAGTGTTTGAGTAAGTTAGTTATTTCGGAGTGTTTTTGCTAAGCCAGTTTAAATTTACCTGTTCAGGGCTTTCGTTCCACACTGAGAATGCTTTGGGTTTTTGTCAGAATCGAAAGTCGGAAACGGTTTAAACGACTGAAATCTTTCTGACTGACTTTTCTCTTTAATCCGATCCAATCTTTAGTTTAGTTTTGGGTTTTTTTTGTTTATGTTTTGGCGACTCAACTTATAAAACACCCTCTGAAAAAACTTGCCTCCCTCGGGGGGAAGCCCGGGGCCCAGGCGCACCCCTCCATAACATACAGTATTTACATCCTGACTTGAATAATATGTTATTATTATTTTCAATTTTGTATCTACGACAAGGAAAACTACAAAATATGATCTACGAATCCATCCATTCAACTGAGCCTCCAATGGCTGTCTTTCGGGGTAGTCGTCCTGGCAGAGGAGACAGGATCGTATACTTCTTGTTCTTCAGATCGATTGCCGACCTACATATCACAACAAATCTTTAGCAAATCACTTTCGTCAAAACTCATACTACTTTCTCACAGGTGGATAAATCCAAGCGAAGATCCACTACAGGCCTCAAATGCTGCCTCCGATTCCGGATCAACTCCATCCCATTCGGCCTGGGGGATCGACAACACTAGGTTCAAGATATTCGTCATCGATCTAGCATTCTCCGGGTCGACCTTGGTCAACGTAGTCGCCTTGACAGATCGGGTCGCACCAATCGGTAAGGCAGATGAAGGCACTAGGGCCTCTACAATCAAATCCGACCTTAGATTTGTAAATCATCCTTTCTAGAAAGCTTAATCAGATAAACAAGCAAACAAACCATCTCCGATTCGATAGATCGTCAAGTCCTCAAACTTAACCACAATCGTAAATGGTGATAGTTGTCCTTGAGACAAGGACGGTCCACCGTAAAAGTAAGACCGGATTTGATCTGACTCTAGCCGTCTTCGATAAGTGATATCTAGATCAGTAGCCTAGGGAGAAGAACATTTTGGTTTTTTTTTTTGAGTACCCGAGTTGGGAGATTTGAAAAAAAGAAAACACCCACTCCGCCGTTCTTGGGTACTCGGACCACTTGAACTGTCTTATTAATCGACATCAGTTTACTGATTTCCAAATGAAGTTTCTCGTTCCCAACCACCACCAGTATATTAACTATTTCGCGTACCAGCTAGAAACATAGTCAGTCGTTTGGTTTGTTGTTAACCAATAGAATTCAAGAAAGAAAACTGGAAAAGAAAAATTATAGAAGAGTGAACAAAAAAAGAAATGGGGAGGGAGGGAATCATCCACCGACGTACCACCCAGAGCTCGGACAGCTGATTTGACTAAAGCGCCTTTCGCTTTCTCGCTAAATTCAGCCGGGGTATCGATCAAGAGGCCGCCTCTCCAAAGGGCTGTTTCGCCACTCTTTTCAATCCTTGTTTCAGCAGCAGTTCCGATCTTCTTGATCAATATTTCAGCCAGACCTATATTCCGATTAAATTGAGTATGTCCATAAAAGAAAGAAAGCGCGTTAAGCGAGGGTGCAAATAGCGCTGGGTTGGGTGTCGAAGGCTGATTGGGATCGTTGTTTGGTAGTGGTAGGAGTACTGGTGGGCCAGTGGTTGGGGTTGATCCGAATGGCAGAACTGGTGTGGTCGTAGGAATAGATACATTGAGTGGTGCGACAGAGAATGTTCCTGGAACCGTCCACGCGCCCTGTAACACGATTGTTGTTTGTTGTAGAGTCAGCGGATGATGATCTGTGTAAGAACTGAGGGATGGAATGCCAACAGACATCGTTAGGATTTAGATTGACAAGAAGTAAGCCAGGACCTTCGAGTTTTGTCCGACCGCTCTTGACGGCCCAGTTGGCGAGAGTTTTGATGAGAGTAGATTTGCCGCTGGCGAGAGATCCGATGACCATGAGGTGAGGGCCATGTTTTTCTTCATCCGGTTCTCGTCCGTCCGATGAGCTTTGTAATCTTGGTGGTGGTTCGACGTGAGGGAGGAAATGTTTGGGTGCGAGCGAAGCTAGTCTGACGCGTTCTAGGGCAAGATGTAGAGCCATGTAAGCCGGTACTGAGGATTCCTCGGCAACATATTCGGTTGAAGCTTTGCCTATGACGTGTGATCGAGACCAAAAAGGGGAAAACCAATAAATAAATAAATAAAATGGTTGACTCAAGAGTGAAGTATGGCTTATCTCAAGGTCTGCCCCATGCCAGCTGAAGATGGCAGATCGCAGCTCATCGGCAAATGTGTATTCTTGACCACTGGTTAGCTCATAGCCAGATATTTCAGCGGTGCCAGAAATTAGTTTGATGGTGATCGATTCTCCTGGATCTAGTTCGAATCTGTATTCGTGTAGTGCTGGTAGACTGAATGGACGACAGGATGATGATTGAGTCATGAAAGTTGAAGTGGTCTTTTTGTTTATTTTTTACTTTTTATTTTTTTTTGAGTGAAATCTCTGTTCCTGTGACAGCTGAGAGCTGTGACAGTGCATGTGAAACTGCTCAACAACTAACAACAAAATCAGCACTCTCTCGGTGTAGTCATTCATGGCGCAGAAATCAAAGTTACTCAACCCAGCCGACGCATTCCGTAAGTATCCCTTCAACAGTTCATACGACCAAATCAGAATACTGAATCAATCAATCATATCAAGGCAAAGCACAGCGTCAGAAAGAGATCAAGAAAAACAAACTCGAACGTAAGAAAGCACGCGAGGATGCACACAGTAAAAAGGACTCTACTGGTTTGTCACTTCACACACAAACACAATTTAGAATAACCAGTTGACTGATAAACTCACTTGGATATAATCAGCTCTCCAGGCTGAAATCAGTCATCTCGAGCGTCTATCAAAACCAACGACATCAGAACAGAATCGACTTAAAGAAGCCAAACACGAACTCACGTTGATTATCAAAGCGAGAGAACAGAAGGGGATAAACAGCTCAAATGAATATACATCCAAAATCATCATCGATCCTGCTACCGGTCTTCCAGCCAACTCAACCAATCATACACATGATGTCACCCACAAAACCGACCCCTCTTCATCATCATCATCTGCTCATAAATCTGCCCAGAACTCACGAACGATGAACTGGTTCGGGCCTGATGGAAAATTACTCGAACCTGAAAAGAGCTTTTACTATCATCCGGTCTTCAACCCTTTCGGCGTCCCTCCTCCTGGCATGCCCATGCGAATGAAAGACAGTCCGGGTCTTCCGTCGGCCGTCCCATCATCCAGTGACCCTCAACCGGCCGTCTCAGAGGATCCTAACAACCTACTCGGCCAGAGTCCAGCTCAGCTTGTTGAATCTAATGATACTTCTGATGATGAAACCGAAGAGGATGAAAGCGATGATCATGACACCGAAAATGATGGAGATGAGATCCCACTCCCCGAAGGTTCACCTCCCTGTGCAGGTTCAGAAGACGAAGACGAAGATGATGATGATGATATCCCATTACCTGATGGCCCGCCTCCACCGAAACCAGTGCAAAAGCCACCTTTGGAGGACCCGCTAATAAACCCAAAAGGTTCTTCAAATACCTCGAACCAAGCTTCCCATTCTCATTCTTCTGGTCTTGTGCAGCAGCCCGGGCCGTTCTTTCCCCCTCCGATCAGTCTGGTCCCTGGTCTGCCTCCTCCGCCTATGATTGCTGGGATGAAAATGATGGCGTTCCCGCTGGGCCCTCATGGCCTGCCTCTCCCGCCTCCACCGACCAGTGTCTGCCACTCGCTCCCACTCCCACCCACCTCGGCCAATCTTCCCCCCAAGCCGACGACGACCACCAGGCCAGTTACCCCGGCCCCCAAACCAGCGATCCAAGCCAGTGCGACAATGACCGCCTTGCCCCAGCTGCGAGACTTGAAACGTGAAGCTACCTGCTTTGTGCCCGCGGCCATTCGCAAGAAACGCAAAGAACTCGATCGCAGAGCTGGGCTGGCTGGACTGGGTGATGGCAATCGCATCCAAGCCGCTCCAAGCTCACTCGATCCATCCCACTCTGACCTCAACCAACCTAAACAAGTCACTACTACTCTCTTGGCCGCTCTCAAGCGCGACGGTATCCTCTCCCATTCTCCGCTCTTCAAACCTCCTGTGTCTGCATCTTCTTCCACTAATGATAAAGACGACTACGAAAAGTTCGTCGAATGTTTGGGAGACGTCTTGTGAATTCATTCTGTACCCTTCTTTCTCTGTATGCTTATTCAAATAACTTGTTTCGTCTTCTTTGCGTGTGAGCCTCGTCTACCCACTCATCGCACTTACCCTTACAAGGCTGTTCTCAATGCTGAATGCCAACTGGGGAGTTGGCCCCATACGCCGATTGCCCTTCGAGCCTAACAAAGCCTCTTGTGAGAGGCCCTGGAGGGCCTCTGTCTCACAGAGAGGTCGGCGCTGGGTGATGTGAGGTCACTCATACACCAGCTCAAGCCGCGCACAGCAGGGAGATGGGACTTGTGTTAAGCTCGATCACCCTTGGCCTCTCTACCCAGGCAGAGTTTCACAAAGCAGAAGAGGCACGAGTCTCGCATGCGAATTGAATTGTTCTTCAAGACTAACTAGTCACCATTTCTTTTAAGTGTAAATGTGATTCGTCTCAAATTTGGAATACCATCAAAGGTAGCAAGCAGAAACTTGAGAATCCAGAAACGCCTTGTTCTCACTCTGAAAGTTAATAGTTCTTGGATTGGACGATGTTGGAGGCTTTTTGAAGTTTGGGTGTGGAGGAACCACACACTCTGCACAAAGCATTCAAGAAAGCCAGTCGACAAAAAAGAAACACCCAGTCATTCAAAATTTAATTGCAAACCAACACAAAAAACCAACGAGAAAGAAAGAAAAGAAAAGTTTCTGGTCAGGAGGGGGGAAGGAGGGTCAGAGCCGATCGCCAGAACACATTGGATTTGACTCTTCTCGATGAAAGTGTATATCTAGTGAATGGCCGAGATGATTACAGTGAGACTCCAGTTTATTTCTCGTGGGTATCGTGCCATTCGGTTATCCTGACTCGAGAGTGAGTGGATATAGATTGGGGGGAAGGGAATGGACGAGAAGGGCCCTCTTAAGAGTCCTTTTCTTCCGTCGCTTTGTCGTTCGAAAGGGATTGGATGAATTCGAGTGCTTGTTTGGGCTTTAAAACATTCCAGATGGACAGCCGAGTTCAGATGTTTGGAAAGGAAAACTAGTCAGCATGTTGGAGCCTCATCATCCGCCCCAGATATGCGGGAAGGGGGATGGGAACTGACGCTGGTTGTGGTGGTGGCTTTCGGATCCACTTGTATGAGTTTTCCGCCAGTTTCAAAGATAAAATGAGATCGTTGAACCGAGCTTTGGGTTTTGGATGAACCCAGAAGCTTGATCAGTCGTTGCTAAATATATAAAAAATGACCGAGAGGCAAAGAATCAGTCAGATGGCCTTTGATATTTGCTATTGAAAGCGCTTATCATACCTCGGGATCACAAAGTAATGTGTAAGGTAACTTTTGCTGTAATGTGTAGGGTAGCCAAGGTTAGTGTGGATGGTGGGAACTGGATCCAGAGGGAAAATTTGTAACAGACCTTGGCTTTCCAAGTGGTTTGGGCCTTCGGGGAATCCATGCTGAGGCCAACAACCTGAAATCCAACGAGGATTTCAAAGATTAGATTGGTGATGTATTTTCTTACACAGGGAAGTTAATGGTCACTGAACTTGGAAACCTGCGTCTAGGATTTCTTGGTGGAGATCTCTGTAGCCGCATGCTTGAGTGGTACAACCTGGAGTGTTTGACTATAATCACTGCAAGTAAGAACACGATGGTATGTTGGGATGGGGGTATCTGGGACATACTTTTGGATAAATGAAGATGATTAATCTGGTTGGTTATTTGTGGAAGACGCATTGAAAGTAAATCAATTGAGAAGGACTGGTTAGTTTTAATTTATATTCTCTAGGTCTAGGCAAGATTGAGAGAGGATACTGACCCTTTCTCTGCGGTTAGATCGAGTACATTCACTTCCGCGTCGTCTTGATTCTTGAGGATAATTGTTTCAGGCAATTTCTCGCCGATCAATAATTTCTTCTTTGGGTTTGAACTAGTACTTTCTTTCTCTGATGATTTTTCAACTTTGGCTTTCTTCTTAGGTGGCGGCTTGGGTGCAGCCTCCTGGAGATCCTTGACTTGGCTCTCAGTACTTAATTCTGATAGTGAGTCCTGCTCAGCTTTTTCGACGGCAGACTGGGGTGGCTTAGATTGAGTTTTTTTAGCTTTCTTGGTGGTCTCTCCATTCGACTTGGCTGTTTTTCCGGCTGATGGCTTCTGGTTGACGGCTGGTGTTGGTTTTAGGGATACTCTAGTCGAGCGTCTCGGAGCTAGCTCTGATTCTGATACGGTTGGACTGCGCTTCTTTGGCATTCTGGAGGGTTGTTGTTGGTAGGTATCTATGGTAAATACGCCCAAAAAGAAAGAAAAAAAAGAGATGAAAATGTGAATCAGAGACAGCTTGTTGAGTATAATCCTTCATCTTGAGGGAAGGACGTCTTACAAGCGATCTACTACGTTAAGCTGGGATGGGATGTATTTGTTGGAGTGGGTGAGAGGGTGAGAGGTAGTTGTGCTCTGGTGGACTTACAGTGGTTTGTATGACAAAGTGGTTGTGTGTATGCGTCAGTTGAATCGGCGGAGGAAGGTAACCCTAGATTTAAACTGTTTTGTTTTTTGTTTTTTGTTTTGATTTTATCCACGGATGCTCATGCAGGATGATAGTTTCTTTTTCTACTGAGCTTTGACCAACTGACTGCTGACCTTTCCCGTCTAATACTCTTCTTCCCCTGCGCCCATCTCTTCATTACATAATCATCCCATCACTTTCCACTCACTTTGCGCTCTGTCTTCAGCCTTTCACTCGTCTGTCACACTCCCATCCCCGATCTTCCATAGAACCACAACGGCAACAGCAGCCCTCGGTGTATGCGCGTCTTCTTTCTTAAAATTTTTCATTTTTTGTCCCAGCTGGGTCTTTTTACATTTTTTACATCGGCATCCACCTTCGACCTAAAATGTTCCTTTGTTGCTCCAAGTAGCTTTGTGGTTGGAAATAAACGATATATACTATGTGTTAGAAGTAGATACACAGTAATATAACTAGCGAGACATCCAACAAGATTTGAGTGTCAATCTTAGAACCAAAGAGGGATGACCCAAGCTGAAGCCACTAACAAATATACGTGAGATGCAAGAGTATGAGATGGTGCCTTCAGCTTGAATTGACTTAGCCCCAAGAACCTTTCTCCGCGCTCTAATAGCATCTCCCTGCCATGATGAATGAAGCAGCAGTGTTCAGCGATTTTACCACTCGGCGATAAGCCTTCGTGTTAACCAATGAATCATCCGCCCAACGACCGTGACCTGTAGCTCACCGTACCACTCTCGCTTGATCATCTTGGTTAGTCTATTCTGCATGCAGATTCTTCTCTTGGGCACACCCTATATGTAGGGGACAATCCAACTGCATCTTTTGTGAGGGCACGCTCATTTTGAGTCTCGGCACTTCTATGTATTTGCGGAAACTCTCGGCTTCTTCGCACCGGTGGGCGGTTCATCCTGTAAACCCTGGAGCCTGATCTGACTTAACCGCAATTAGTTTCAGTCAAGACTTGCAACACGGTTTAACTTTGAGTCTGGCCGCAATCAACACCCTTTCAAACATCCCGCGCTCTATTCTAGCCAGCAGGACAAGTATTATCTGGGACTTTGAAGAAAACTGCATCTACAAAAGAAACCACATAAACTGGTTTTTTCTTCTACATCACATATTTGGGTGTTACCCTTAACAATATAATATAATAAGCACCATGGAGTTAAAAATTTTTTCTTTCCAAGATGGATTTTACATGTTCTTACATCAAATCAGGAACATCAGTCTTTCACTACCATAACAGCAAATCTGTCCATCAGACTGTTGAAACAATCATAAACATCACCAGATATAGCTAGTTTAAATCCTTGTATCAGCTTCAAGAAAAACAAAAGAAAGAAAGAAAGAAAGAAAGAAAGAAAGAAAGAAAGAAAGAAAGAAAGAAAGAAAGAAAGAAAGAAAGAAAGAAAGAAAGAATCAAGTTGAAGAGATGAAAAAACATCTTAATTTCTTTAAGCAATATTAATTTGAGATTTTTTGACAATGGAAGAACAAGTGATTGATTTTCAAGGAATATTTTGAGTTGATTTTATATAAAGATTCTTGATGAATCATTAGAAAGATGATGATGCTCATAATTGGATTTCAGTCAGTATGATCATATTATTATAGTTCCTCAAGGGGAGAAAGAAGGAGATCAAGAAGATGTGAAAAACAAATGAAATTAGAAGAGAAGGAGCTTAATGTTCAAATTTCATTTTGCTAAACAGATATGAGGCTTGAGTAGAACACCAGAAGAGTGGCAGCAAAGTAGCATGCAAGCGGATGGAGCACGATTTGACCTATTATAATTCAGGGGAGTTTTGAGAAGAAAAGAGGAAGTGATAAAGTAGTATGGTTTTATTATTCAAACAAGTACTACAACTAATACTACAAAATTCTAGTGTATCTGGGTGATTGGAATCAACTTCAAACTATTGGATTCCCTTTAAACTTTCTTGAAAACTTAGATAGTACAGTACATTTTTTGTTGTCAAATGGACAGAAAAATAACCTGACAAATCCTGGCAAGGTGCAGAAGTTGAAGGTTTGAATTTTAATTCAATTGACCCTCCAGGGTATAGGGTCACTCATGATCATGAAACAAAATTGTATTTCTGATTCTTCAGTGGAACTGCTTATTTTTTCATGCAAGTAATTTTCTAAAGTAATTCATTTTGTTTTTTTGTGAGACTGTTTTTACACGTCCAGCTCCTTGACATGAAACCTTTCTGGGCAGTACATAGCAGGTGAAATGAAGCAAAGTCCAGCCATTATTCAAAAGATAATTTAACTCATGAAAAGGTTCTGGAACTCTCTGATGACCACAAATGGACTATTGTTGTGAAAGTGGTCTATTGCTAAAGTAATTTTTTTAAAGAATAATCATAGATTTGTAAACCGTGTGTACAACCAATTTCTGTGCAGAGTTAAGAGATCATTTATTCAATAATTCAATTTGAAATTTCTAAGATCTGTGATTTTTCTTCCCATACCATATTGAATATCCCTTTGCTCTTAACTCAATGATGCCTCTTATCAACCATCAAGCAGCTTCTACCTTTAAGTTTTAATTCATCCAACAAATTAATTGATTGGATCAATTGCAATTCAGGAGGACTGCCAAAGCTGTCAAGTGGAGGTAAATCACTTCATACACCAGCTAGCCCATCAATCTTAACCTTGTCCCTTCTTTCTTATATATTCCTGTTACCTGACAATGACTCTGACTCCTAAGATTTCTTTCCTTGTTTATATATATATATATTACTTTTATGTCCCTTTTCAAATTACTTAGGCTGGTTGTAATTAAACTTCATTACCTCTCTAGAATAATTGTACCAATATTGATTTCACCATCATGTCTGGATTGAATTTTAAGCAGGTACTTATGTAAGACCTTTTATTCATTTCTATCATTTCATTCATCATGCTTTATATTGTGTTTCTAAAACCAACTCTTCTGTTATTTATTATTTATCATTTGATACTTCAATAAGATGATATAAGACCTAAATTTCTACAAATTTTGGAGTTTCAACAGATGTTACAAAATTTCACCTGAAAACTATTGTCCTCAATTCTTTTTGTATTGCTTATATGCCAAGAATAAGAAAGGAAATAGTTGTCATTGTATTTTTCTTTTTAAAAAAAATGGAATTTTTGGCAGTCAAACTTTGTTGGTACGGCTTCCTGTTCTTTTGATGATTATTATTAACCAAAATTAAATTCAAGTTACCAGCCAGAGTGCACTTCCTGCTATGAAACTCCATAAAATATTATGTGTCCTGTGGGAGTTGATCCCACATTTCTTTTATCCATGTCAAGTGTACTAACCACTGTCACTATGGACATTTTGGTGTTGCAACACCCTGCTGCGATGTCCTGTAGCAGCATTCCGCTGTGACAGCACGTCGCAGCACAGTGTTGCAACACCTAAATGTTCGTAGTGTGTACTAAGGATGCTTGGATATGAATGACTGCAGGTGGGTCAATGAGTCCTACTGATGTCACATGAAGTACCCTATTTGAGGGTGAGACCTGTAAATGACAGGTCATGAATGAGTGACACCAGCAGGTATGATAAAGATATGAGTCGCAGAACCACAACCTGAAACCTGCTCCCCCTTAAAATTTGAGCTTCCATGCAAGACCCTCCGGCCTGTGGGAGGCGGCGGCGCAGGCTTTGCCGGCGAGCTGTTGGAACAGTGTCAGCCTCCCACCAGGAGGGAGTTGTGGTAAAGTGAGAGGCAAGACCCAAATTCCAATTGAAAGTAGGCCATCTCATCATGGGTATTAGCTGAATACTTTTCTCCAGCCAGTTGGCTGATTCTTCCGAATCCCAGTCAGAAAGTGCAACATTCGCTGAGGTGCCACTGGGGGAGGCCCTCCGGGGGCTAGTATTCAAGGGGCCCTGGCCGAACCCCGGGAGGTGGTTTACAGCAAAGCTGTTGCAGACACTTCAGTTGCTGTGGGCTCAGTCTGTGGGGAGCCGAGGGAAACTGGCGGCGCTGATTGACGATGTGTTTATGTTCCGGTTGAGCCGATTCTAATTTCTTGGCCGGAGGGAGACTTTACCAATCAATGGCAGAAGTGAGCGGTGTTCTTGTTTTTGTTTTGAAGACTGTTGCATAGAAATCCAGCGAACTTGACTTGCGCTGTTTGGACACGGTCACCGGATCCTCACCAAGCAACTGGCTCACGTTTTGGTTGGTGTGTCTCCATCTCTCCGCTCCAACTTCCCACTACCAACTTCTTGCTGACTCTCGAATTCCCAATCGATTCTAACAAATCTCCTAACTGCTCTCAGACTAGCAACTTCTTCTTGATCTTCCTTTCTCCAGTTCCTCTTTCGATCGTTCTTCCTCAAAAACCGGCTTTCTTCCTCTTCTGATATCCCTATCATGAATGTTACTCTACTTCCAGTCTTCGGGGGTGAACTACACGAACCTTGGGAGTTACACGAGCTCCGATTACTTTCATGGTTGAGGGTACATCAAATTCAGGAGGACAACGATAAACTTCGATTCGATTGTCTAATCCTTTCTCTCAAGCCCAACTCGACTCCACTTAGCTGGTTCCACGGCCAACCTGCCGATCACAAGTCGAACTTCACTAATGCACTCAATCTACTCAAGAACAAGTACGGCAGTAATCTCAGGAAAGAGATGCAAAGGATTTCAGCACTCAACTGCTTGGAAGTCCGTAGCTTCAGAGATAGCGAACACAAAACCGAAATGGTCTTCGAACTCATTAACGAATTGGAACAACTGCTAACATGTGGCTCAGTCGATCAAGACGTACAGAGAAGAGAATATTTACTTCGGTGTGTATTTCTATCCCCGTTTCCTTCAAAAATACTTACATGCTTCGACATACTGACTTCCATCCAATTTTTTTCTTTCTTTTGAAAAAATGCACTAGCTGCTTTCGTGGTTTCTCAGGCGCGCTTAAGATGATGAATCGTACAACGTCTTACGATGGTACGTGTTTCTCAGCTATCTTGACCGTGTTAAATCATTCTTGGCTTCCGTGTTGACCGCCCCTCCTGTTATTTTCACTCAGGTGCTGTCCTCGCTGCTCTCAACTGGGAATCCACCGTCATCTCAAAGTCAGTTCCGTATCACCACAATTAATTTTGTGATTATCAAACCCATATAAAAATAACACCCCTTTCCATCTTCTGCCAGAAATGGTGGGTGTATCCCGCTAATCTTGGCAACAGCAATTCCCTAGCAAAACTACTCATACCCCATTCGAGTTTTTTTTGTATTATGATGTGATGTGACGTAATTGGTTGGACAATTTATTGATATCGTCAACTTCTTGTTTGTTGTGCCCATTCTCCACTCGTTCCAGAGCCGAAGAAGCCATGATCCAGGCGGGTATTAGACGCCAATTCGTCCAAAAATCACAGAATGTTCAAGCGCGAACCAAACGCAAATCCAATTCAACTCGACCTACTTACCAATCCGATCAACAAGAGACAGGACATCCTTTTACGACCCAAGACTTTCAAAACCATACCGATCCCATTCACCTCCATCCTGACGTGTACTACAAGACCCACCCGCCATCTTCCCAGCCGAAGCCTTTTCAGAGTTCAACGCATGAAAACTCATCACATACCCTGCAACATCTTTTTGACGATATCTCAAATCATAGACCAGGCGGATCCAACCAAGAAACTTTGCACAAGAAGACATGCCAATCAAATCATACAGCTGGCAACGCGTCCTCTGCCTCTGCGACCGCCTATGTTACACCGCCGACAAGAGAGGATACCGACCCCAGCCAATTAATGGAATCGTTAGTTGACCCTCACATCGTACCCGAGCAATCTAACACTCGTCCCCACAGGTTCGACGATCAACCCAATAGTTATGAGCGCTTAGGACAGATGAATCAGAACGAGCAGGAAGTTCTTAACAATGCCAGCTATCCCCAGAAATCTCATGTAAAACCGCTAGTCTATGATCCGAAAAAGAACCCGTACCCGCCACCAGAGCAGCTTCCAGAAAATAGGCAGCAAGTGCAGAATCAATCTTTACCTTTTCCTCTTCCACATTCGCTAGGGAGAAACGATCTAAATACTACAGCCCCAAAAACTGGAGACTTGGGGCCAGCTGCGGCTCTTCAGACTAACAGCAATCGGCCAATCAATCCGTCTTACCCAGGGCCGATCTCGTTTCCATCAGTAAGCGGGCGAACCCAAGGTTTACCAAGTTTTCAGCCTACTCGCAAGTCGCCTGTTCCACCAATGGCTGGGGAATCACAACAATCTGGGATGGTATTACCACGCTCTTCTTCATCTCAAAGTAACGCTAGCTCAATGCAAGCTCAGTTCAATTTTCAACCTATCACTCAGAGACGAAGTGGAGGAAACTCGCCGGGGCCTCAAAGACGGCCATCGAAGCTAGTTAAGCTGCGTAGGAATGGTAGTGGTAGTAGTCACAATAGTAGTGTTGGTCAACGTAGTAGTGGCAGTCTTAGACAGATTCAAAATTTTATTGGATCGATTAGCAATAGAAGGAAAAGTCAAGCTAGTCAGAGTGGAGATGAAAGTGATAGTACTCAAGATCATGGACCCAATACACCTTCTACGGTCGATCGAGGAGGAGTTGGGAGTGGATTTGAGAGTGAAGGGAATGAAAGGATCAGGCCGATGCAAGTTCAATTCAGTCGATTGTTTCGTAAGCATAATCATGCCGAGCAAGTCCGACAGGCCAATCGAGCGATGATGATTAATCGATACAGACCAGTAGCCGATAAGCAGGAAGTGCCGGTTGATAAGGGTAAAGCTCGAGCGTTGGATGTTAACTCGGCTGCAAGTGTGGTGGTTGATGAGTTCTTTGCTTCTCGCAGAGATCAATCAGGAAGGACAGCTGGGAGCTCATTCAAACATCACACATCATCACCCGTTTCCTGAGGAAGAATAATTATTTTTGTTTTCAAATGATTTGATTTTGTTCAAGTTGGAAAGAAAAAGAAGTAAAGGAAATTGAGAATATGTAGATTGGATACTTGATGGTGTGAGGGATGATTATGTAATCACGCATACACTCTGCCACTAGAAGCAAGAGTTTCTTTGGCTGAAAAAAAAAAAAAAAAAACAGAAAATGACCACACAAATTCAATCAACCCATCTCATCCATCGCTACCAATCACTGCTCAGCCTCCGAACACTCAGACCAGACCAGAACCAACTCAGAGCCATCTACCAACTCAACCCAATCCACAAAGCACTCACAAACTACACACCACATCCCAGACTACTCAGCCTGTTCGACCAAGGCTTACTATCTCCCTCAACCACTCAATCTCATCCATCACTCTCTAGTCCATCTATCAGCCAAACCGCCCTAACCAAAATCATCAATCAAACCGAACACTCTGCCGATGAACATGCACCTCCGGTCAGCCTCTTTTCTTCTCTTACATTTCATCCACTGACATTCTTTCTCCATCATCACAAAGGGGTTTCTCTTGACTGGGTAGGCCACTTCAACAACTCTGAGTCTCACCCACCCCAAAAAATCACAAAACTAAACCAGCCTCTCTTCTTCCTTAGACCACCCGGTACGGGTAAAACCCTACTCATGGACTTATTTTTGTAAGTTTTATTTTTATTGTTAATAATAGCACAAATAATTGCCTAAGCTTCATTGTTTTGTAGTGATAGCCTTCCGATCCAGCAAAAGTTCAGAAGACATTATCATCACTTTCTATTATCTTTATATTCATTGGTTTCTCAGCGCGTTTGAGTCTTTAACTTTCTCCGCCTCCTTCCTTCTCAACATCGATTTGAACCTGACAGAAATCTATCGTTTTCAGTTGGAACAATCCAGGTTATCAGTTGAAGAAGCATCAGAAATTTTAAGCTTGAAGCACCAACCAGCTGGTTTTCTACCACCCAAACAAGATCGCGCACGAAACAAGGCATTATCACAAGGTTGGAGGAGCATCTTTGCCGGTAGAGCTCTTTTTTATGTTCCCCAATCGAAATTATACTACACCCCTCATCCCCCCTACTTTCCGTTTTTTTTTCAGGCGGCAAGGACCCCAGAGACCCCACCCTCAATGGACCCAACTTCGTCCTAGCTCAAGTTGCACGAGAATTAATTCTGAAACAAGGCTGGATCTTGGCTTTTGATGAAATTCAGATGGTCAGTTCAAGTTACTCATTGATTGCCTAATCGTGTTCTAAATTTTCCCAACACGGTCCATTTCTCATCGGGTAGGTTGACGTTGCTGGTGCTGGAATTCTTAGTCGTGTGCTAGAATGGTATTGGAGGCTAGGTGGCGTAGTCATTGGTACCTCAAATCGCCTTCCTGAACGTCAGTTAACATCGGGGTGTAGTTGATTTCATTCAACGTATTCATTAACGTTAGATTCAAAAAAAAAAACAGACATGTATGATCAAGGAGTCCAGAAATCGACTGTTGCACCATTTCTGGATCGACTGAAGGTCAAATCACCCGTCGTCTCCTTAGATTCGGACGTAGATTGGCGGTTAAAAATCTCTTTAGAATCTGCGGAGAGGGAACAAGCACCCGATGTAACACATTGGTATCAGAAAATTGACTCTAAATCGTGGAAAGAGCTAGTTGATCAGCAATTGCAATCCCCTCAAAAGACAGAGCTGGTCGTCTATGGGCGAACAATCATCGTCGATGGATCCAACCCCTCCTCCAAGTCTGCTCTATTCACTTACCAGCAGCTCTGCGAAATCGCCTTGGGTCCAGCTGATTACTTGAAGATCTGTTCCACGTTCGAGACGATCATGATCGAGGGTGTACCCGTTTTTACGACGTTCATGAAGAATGAAGGTGCACTCTTCAAGATATTAACTTGACTCCGTCACAAAAACTGAACTTTGCCCTTTCTTTCTTTCTTTTTTTTTGCCTCAATCAGCAAGAAGACTGATAACATTCATAGATGCAGCTTATGAATGTTCCGTTAAATTATTTGTCAACTCGAATACATCGATCGATAAATTATTTTTTCCAGATGCTGGAGATCAACGAAACCAAGCGGATGTAATTGAGTTGGAGACGCTGGCGGATGTGGTAGAAGAGCTATCGGAACCGTTCCGACCGAATGTTTCGAGCTACCAAGACGTAGCGGTTGGACAAGGAAACTCAACTGAGAACGCTCAGAACACAAACACCAGGATCGAGAATAGTTCGGTCGAAAAACTGGCGATCTTTAGTGGCCAAGACGAGAAGTACGCGTTCGATCGAGCTACCTCTAGACTGTTTGAATTGACTCAAGCTGGGGGTAGGAGTTCTAAAGAATGGACTCCACTCGAATTAGATTTAACTCTCCAGAAACTACCACGATCTACAACACCCACACAAGCCGATCCTGAGACTCCTCGTGATCTTAATCAAGCTCGAGCCACTAGTAACCTCCCGAGCCACAGTCCACAAAACTCAAATGTAGACCCTGATGTTAATGAGGATCAATCATCAGATAGATCCCTGCCCACATTCTCTGAGGTCCACTTTTGGGGTATCATCCAATGGGGTAAACGCGCTGGTCGTTGGGGCCAGGGAGTGGAAATTTACAAGAAAAAATTAAAATAAATCTTGGTACATTGTATATTGTACCGTCATTTTTTTTTTTTTTTTCATTTTTTCTTTCGGTTTCTTGGCCCACTCTGGCTTGGGTGGGCTTGTAGTAATCTTGGTGTGTAATTTGAATGGTTGGAAATGTATTTGTAGCGGTTCATTTGTACCTTTCCTTTTTTTTTACTACTTAGATTCTTTGCCCCCACATTTGAGGAGCAATATGGAATTAATGATTTTTAAAAATAAGAAAAAATGATTGCTAGTTACCGAGGGAGGGAAGTGGCGAATGTCCACGGAGAGCAACGAGGCGAACTACCCTGATGATACAGCTAGCGAGGAGCAGGGTGCCTGTGCTCATCCCGTGCGCCAGCAACCTCCTGTCCGGGATTATAAGAAGCCCACAGGCATCATCTCGAGATATGTCGCTAGCCGCTTCACTTTCTGCTCTCCTCTCCCTCGCCATAGCATCCACTAGATTTTCAATCTAGTAACTTTTCAAGAACCTCCCTCCCACCCTTTAGCTCGCCTGCAAGGTGGGTTGTTCTCTCGGGATCACAACCACACCTGGCAGAACACCAACCAGAATCTGATAGGGACAGGCAGAAACCTCCTTCCCGGGTTCCAGTTGGGTAAGCCAACCCATACACACGTAGACTTGGGCGGGGCGCGGGGCGCACCGCCAGGCCTACAGAAGTGTAGCTAAAGTAAGAGGAGTGGATGTCTGCTCGTGTTGGAACCTCTGCAATGAAAGATGTTGTAATGAAAACTTACTTCTCGGCACTGTGTATACACTGGATTTTGTACCTTTAAGGTTGCTTGAATTGGGTTAATTCAACCTAATTCAATGGTTGTAGGGATTGTTTGGATCTCAAATCCTCTTGTTTTAGTTTTTAGTTTTTTTAGTTTTTGGTGATGTTGGCAGTTGAACATCACCGATTTTAATTTGATCATAAATGAACTCTAGCTGACATCTTGGCACTGTATATAGGAGGGGAGGGGGGCTAGCTGTAGAACAATGGGAAGTATAGTTCCATATACTCCACAACAAAAATGGTGGCACCTTCATGTGGTGATATTGGGGATATTAATCGTTCAGTAAAGGGTCTGGTAAGGGTTTGCATGAATGATGTGGATCAGCTATAATTTAATTTGATAGGGAGAATGCTTGATTAAGCACTGCCAGCGTAATTGGATTGGTTGGTGGTATCCCAGTTAGGCTTACATGATGCATTTAACCAAGTTACACCTGGTTGGATTCCAATGGATGAATTTGAAATCCATGGTTGGAGGGACATTGGATTTCTATTTGAGCAATTGAAATCTAATCAAGGTCATCTTGATTGAGTGTATGTACCCCGGTGTAACACAAATACCATCAACCTATATAAGTCAATTGGTTTGGACAGTGCACTGTGCATGTTCTAATCCTGTAAGTTTTGAATGAGGTGGTACACTGGTATCACTAGGGATGTGGCACGATGTAAGAGCATCTGCAATGGTTCAGGTTGAGTCACCAGGTTAAGCGACTTTAACCTGAGAGCAAACCACATTGGGTTGGGTTTAGACCTGGGTTAAGATAACTGAATTGATGATTTCAGGTTAAGAGAAGTCAAATTTGACTGCTCTTAACCAGATGTTAAGAGCATTTTGAGGGCGAGTGAAGGGGGCTTAACCCATTTAACAGCCAACCAATGTGATTGCGCAAGGAAAGGCCAACTGACCCAATCCTAACTACAGGTTTGTTAACCTAAAAAAAAAGCCAACCATTGCCAGTGCTCTAAGGGATTGGTCCCTCACTGAGATTTTGTCAATGGAACAGGTGGCATGGTTTGTATTTCAAAATTATAAGAAGATGGAAATAGAACTCTCTGTAAGTATATATGTATCAGGAGACAGATAAAGGAGATGAAAAGGGGACAAGAAGGGATGGGGATAGTAGACTATGTGATTAGTTAATCTGGTCAGTGTAACCTTATAAAAACCACAAGTAAATTAAGGGGGCTTAACACACCAGTGATTTTAAATGATGAAACTTGGTTGGAATTGGCATGAGACGGGTGCGGTAGCATATGATTCTAATTACTTTTTATTTATATACAGAGGCTAAAAAACACACTCAGGGATAGCTTGGCCAATTTCCCTAAACTGTAAAATATCATGTGATTCATGAATGTTTTGGTCATGTATAATGGCCCTAATAATGTTTTTTTAATTATTGAAGAATGGTTTATCAGTAAGGGTTTTTTTTCAACAGGATTTAAAGTTTTTTGTTTTTCTTATGATTGTTGTGTCTTCCCAAATCAGACCATATACAAGCAACTGATCTTGTCCTAAGTCCAATTCATAACAATAGAAAGACATTTCACAATGTTGAGACTGGATTGAAAACTGCAAGGTTTTCACCACTGAACATTTTTGAATCATTTGATAACTGAAAAAGTGACATAGAAAATTACAAAAGGGAGTTTGTTTGTGTGTACTCTGGTTAGTCACTTGTCCGCAAGTGATCACACATTTTTCTTGGGTGTTTGTTGAGTATGTATCACTCAAAAAGATTAACATTTTCTTTTAAAATTTACCCGAACTTTTCTGTTAATGACATTCAAAATTAAACTGGATTTTAATGGGTCTTCAACATGTGAACCCAGACTCAAGGGTGAAACCCAGTTTACTTCTGGGTGATAGGTGGGGTGGTTTGCTCCTTCACTACCCCCATTGACATTGAGGGTTACAGGTTGACTTTCAAAGTAAACCCTGGTGGGAGGTACAGCAATATACAACAGACACCAAGGAGGGGCCCTATGTGCTAGGAGGCATGAATTGTACCTACCTTTCAAGAAGGAATCCTTTGAGAGTTGATTGATGGAGTCAATT
This sequence comes from Puccinia horiana, assembly GCA_001624995.1. Taxonomy (NCBI): domain Eukaryota; kingdom Fungi; phylum Basidiomycota; class Pucciniomycetes; order Pucciniales; family Pucciniaceae; genus Puccinia; species Puccinia horiana. The sequence continues at coordinate 19,088 of LWDY01000050.1, read as the reverse complement.
TTACAGAAGGGAAAGATCAGAAGGATTTTTGATTTAAAATTAGGTAAAGAAGAGGATGATAATAAGACACCAATTCAAGGTTGATTCAGACAGTTTGATGAGATCAATGATAGAATGGTGAGAAGGAAGTGAAGAGGATGAGTAGAATGGAAAGAAAATAAAATGAATGAATGATTGAGGAATTGAGTGAGTCTAAAAATGAGACAAATTAAATTTGTGGGCTGAGGGAATGGGAATTTCACATGACATTCACAACAAGATCTCAAAAAATCAATTAATCCACTTTTTTTATCCATAGATTTGGACTTATCACTGCATTTTTGAGAAGATTTTGATCCGAGAACTTTAGACTCAAGGAAGGGGTCTGACAGAAATTGAGGGGTGACCGGATCAAGGAGCTGGATAAAAGGTGACTGAATGAAAGTAAGGCTCAAACTTGATGATTGATTTCTTCTGGCAATGTGCCAGATTAAATAGACCACTATAAGAAATGTACAAGTTGTGGTTGAGCTTAAAAAACAGTATAAGCATATGCTCATAACTAACTAACATATGGATTGAGGCATGGATAGAAAACAGCATTGTAAATGAACAATGGATGACAGAAAGGCATTAAAACTAGTAATGGAAAGATTAAAAGCATCAGAACATACTTATGGAAGACTAATAAGCATCACTCAATAGTGATGGAATAAAAAGATGAGATTGTTCAAGATTTCGTGGAGAGAATGTGAGCGGAGAAGATCTAGAATCCTGACAATTTTTAGCTTTACAATTCTCTTAAACCATAGAAATTCAGTTCAACCATCTGGCCTTCATCATTTGACTTCAAAACATTGTTATATCATATCAAATGGGCCAAGCTTAATGCACTTCATGCCTTTGGAGTGGGCAGTTGTGCACTCCAATATTTTTTGACTGGTCAGTTGTGCACTCCAATATTCATGAGGTGGGAAAGTTTCCACTCCAAAAACAGCCCTTTTTGCAGTGGGAGGGTGATCACAGCACTGAGTTGCCACACTACGCTACACTATTTGCCCAAAATAGTGTAGTGTAGCGGCCCCTATTTTTCGTCGCCGACGCTGTAGCAGTCCTAAGGGCCACTACACTGCACTACAGATCATGTAGCGGTGGTTGACAGGCTTTTTACCGCTAACAATTGCTGTAGCGCAGCGTAGGGGCGCCAGCGTGTAGCGATAGCTATTGAACCACTAACAGCTACGGCAAAAGACGTTAGCTGTTAGCGGTTATTGCTACGCTACCCACTGTGGAACTACTCTTATGGGGGGGGGAATAGGTGCTTGAAGGGCTGCCTCTCTGTTAATAGCTGGGAGAGCAAAGTAAAACAAGAATAAGAGTATGGACTCTTAAAGAAATATGTGGCTGATGAAGACTTATAGATATCAGGGAAAGAGGTGAAAACCCAGACTGGATACTGGTGTAATCAAGGGTAATGGTGATGGGGGATTCCTACTGCTAAAATAATTCTCTAATAAACTGTGCTCAATACTAACCAATGCTGCTGATGATTGGTAGATATATGAGGGGATAAGGTGAAAACCCAGACTGGCTACTGGTGTAATCAAAGGTGATGATAATTCTACTTAATTATAACTAATAAAAGTGACCAAGGCTAATCAATGCTCCTGAATGATTCTAGATGACAAGGTGAGGAACAAATGAGGAGGGAAAACAAGGCTGCTTATATAGTGAAATCCAGGAGAAATGGGCAGAGGCCAACATGTGGGTGGAAGAAGTATGAAACCAAGCAGAATGAAACAAAGCTGACAAATGGTGGTCATGTTGTGGGTATGGAAAGTCATGGAACAAAATGGTAAGAGTGAAAATTCTCATAAGGTGGCTGGATTGTTGTTATGAGAGTAGAGGAAGAGCTACATGACTTGTACTGTGTTTTATGCGTTGTTTCATGTGGGTATGAGCTTATAGAGAGAGGTGGAATATGTACAGGTGAAAATCTTCATCTAGGGGAAATTGGTTTGACTTGTGGGTGAGGTACTTTGAGGATTGGTCTGTGAAACATCTGTGACTTGAGTATTCTTGAGCTTTGAGTGGGATTTAGGCCTGTCTTCCATGTGATATCCTTGTGATTGCTCTTGTCTTGCAACTTGCTTCATTCAGGTTTGGCTTACCACACCGCTACGGGTAGTGTAGCAACCCACCATGGGTGATCACTCCAATTTCTTTGGTGTGGAATCTGGTTGCACTCCAATATATCTTGATTACACAAAATGGGCAATCCACATGAAAAAAGTGGAGTGCACAAAGGGTGCACTCCAAATTGGCTTCTTACCTCCTGTGTTTTTTTGGATGGAGCAAAGAAAACATGGCTTGCATTTTGGACCAGACCTTGGGGGGGACTATTAAACTGTGTATTAGTGAAGTGGAAGCTGACATACTTCGTGATATCAAGGAAGTTGATGTTATTGAGGGGATGTATGTACTACTGAAGGGTCAACCTCAGACAATACTCAAGGCTGAATGACTGCGGGTTGAAACTGTGCATTGATGGTAATTAAGATTGAAACCTAATTGAAAAGTTTGTTTATTAACTTCTGCTTCTCTCAGTTGTACTCTATTTTTCATTTTGCTGAACCATCTCATTCAACTTCAACTCTCCTCACTACGCTCAGGTGTGCTCTTTGTCTGTTGTCCAACACTATCAAAGGTTGTCTAACAGAACTCATTGGCTTCATCAAAGAACTGTGACACATTCTGAATCTAGCAGTATTTATGTATTCAGGCAATACAGGAGTCTTTGATAGATTTTGGTTCTTTTAAGGTGCATAATCCCTTCACTCCAAACTTTGTAATGGGGAAGTACAAAATACACAGTCCAAAAACATGATGTAGAGTCTAGATAAATAGTAAATAGTAAACAGCTATTAGTACACTGCAAAAAGACCTGCTTCAACTGCCAGCAGTTGACATGCAGCTTACTCTGATTTTACTCAAATATTATTCAAACTTGACTCAAACTTTAATTAAGATGCACAGTCACTGTGCACCAAAGTAAGGGTTGATTAAAGTTTGAGTAAAACCAGAGTAAGACCAGAGTAAAATCAAAGCTACCACATGTCAACTGCTGGTAGTTGAAGCAGATTTTTTGTAGTGGTAGATCTGAAGACTATAATTAGCCTTAACCAATCAGGATACAAAATTCAGTCATGATACCATGACTAATCAGCTTGCAGGATTAAGCCATCTAGCTCTGAAAAATCTTGCATTTCAAAAGGAGTTCTCAAATTTTCTTGTTTGAATTGTTCAATTCTTGTGGGTTATTGGTCTTCTTCATTTGGTTCATCATAATATTCATCTTCTTTGACCTCAGATTTACTTTTGTAAGTATCTTCAAATTGTTGGTTGATTTTTAACCAAAATTAGTCACACATTGGAGCTGTCAATGTGAATGTGAGTAATTACACACTTGTGAGTATTAATTCCATGTTTTGTTTGCATAATTTGTCTAACTTTCAGGCAACCTTCATTGCAACCTTTGGGGGTTTTTGGGAGCTCAATGATGCAGGATACCATGGGACCTACATCAACCTTCTTGTTGTCCAAATTGTCAGTTTTGCATGTGAGTTTCATAGACTTCATCTTCCTTTCAATTTTCCTTTGGGATCGGGAGTAGTTGATCAGATTTTTTTAAGTGGTTTTAGTTGAGGTTGTTGCAATGATTTTATACATCTCCAGTACATTCTGATATCACAGGCCCAGGGGTGTTGTGTTACAGGGGGGTTAGCCCATGGTGTAGTGGGGGCTATATTGGAAAGTGAGGGAAGCTGGGGGGCTACATTTGATCTTGAGAATTTCTTTTGTTGGGTTTTGAGGCCTACGTGGCTAGGATGACGGTAATTGTTGGCCGATTTGGTGGTTGCATTGATCATTTTTTTCAATGTTTCCATTTTTCTGTTTTTCGTTATTATTTGGCTTAAGTGGCACTTCAAATACCTCCATGAAAAATACATTCTGAATTGAGGCAGAAGAAAACAATTAATTCGAAGCATAAAACAACAAAAATTTTCCAAAGAAAAAAGTGTTCGTATGACAAACGTTCACAAAAGTTGATCGTTGCATTTTATAGTCGGGTAACACGGGAATTCATCGAAGATGATCGTTTTTCCTATCCAGTCAGGCTTCTTAAAAACTGTTCGAAGCTTCGCAATACCTAGGCCTAACCACCGTCACCTCCGACGCTTCTACTTTACTTTTTCTGCGAGATGAAGCCACAGGACTACCCCCAGATGAAGCGGCACCATCCAAATGTTGAGATTGATTACCCTCAGGCTGGTCCGAGTCCATTTGCACGATGAACGTTTCAAAATATTGTACCTTAGACCTTTCCAATGCTGAGGGTTTTTCCCGAAGAAAACTAAGATGATGCATTTTTGGGGGGCATTCTAGGGTTACCCGAGTGGATTCAGGACGGCCCGAAAAATCTACTGGGTAAAACCTTCTGATGAGTTTTTCGGGGGGCGCCGAATGACGAGGATAGTGTGAGAATCGCTTCAAAGCACCAAGGCCGCGACATCTTGATGAGCTATTTTGGCGAGATGGAGCACCAGATCGTCTTTGGGAGGTCACTTTTCGGAGACTGCGGAAGCGTGACGGCCGGGTCAGAGTGGCTTGCCGACTGAGCCTGGTCCAAAGTTTTCCCCCCTCCTCGATATCTGAATCGCCGATCGAAGACATGGAGACCAGACGATTGGACCGGCTATAAGAAGGTTTTGGGGGCGCCCAGATGTCATAAGAAGGCTGTTTTGAATGGTGAAAATGGCGGGATCTTTAGGCAGGGTAGATGCGAGCCCGGGTTGGCAGCCGATATTTTTCAACCCGAAGGGAATCATCACGAAATTGAGCGAACTACGTATCCACTGGTTCCATATTGTGAATAATTCCCAATCTGTGAGAACAAAGGCGGAAGCAATGGGATTTACGACTCCGAATAGGTCGAGTGCCGAATGGTATTGATGTTTTGACGCGAAATACATGACGGCAACTACAATGCACCCAGCAATTGACTGCGCCGATAGGAAGCCAATTGGAATCAACACCCAGATGTCCAAGTTTGACTTTCCATGTTTACTGGCAGACCGACGTATGCGCAACAGAATCGTAAGCATGAGTCCTGGACAAAAAAAAGGAAACTTTAACTCAATTTCTCCAAGCAAAATTGGCAAGATGAGCATTTACCTGAGAACAAGGCAGTTAACGCCAAAACAAATAATAAGGCCATGACGCCCAATGAAGCGGCTGCCTCTGATCGTACACGACAGCTGATAATGTCCACTTGGTCGGAATCGAAGGGTGAAGTAAGCTTTCAGGAGATTTTGACAATGAAAAAACAGGTGTAAATATGTTGCTAAATAAAACTGACTGAAGATCCAAGTGTTCCCCGCTTAGAGGTACGATATCAATATTAGCAAAAGCTGCGGCAGTCCGCAGAGCGTTGGGAGCAGACACAAAATAAACGGCCATTTCCGATCGCTCTCCGGACTAAATTTCAAGATGTTTCCCTTCGAAAGATTTTGAGACCCTGAAGAAGTTGAAGAAGCCAGAGGATCGGTGCTTTTTGGAAAGTTATCCTCACGAGACATCGGATAAAGTTTAACGTGTACCATATCCTCGACTTTAGAAAAACTGCTAGGAAGGTAAAATCTAGGATTGATTTGGAGATCAAAAACAGCACTTCGTGTCTCGTATTTTTGGGCTGCCCTTGGATTAAGGGAAACGTGAGACTGATATCTGGTGAGGCTATAATCGGCATAAGTCGGGATGGAGTTTGAGTTTGTCATTTTCGAAACCTGCCAGGTAATCCGTAATCCTTCGCCGACGAAGGCAGCGGCAAAAGAGGGTATGACCGTTTGGACTAAACAGAAATAAATTCAGTTTTAACAGAAGAAAGAAGTCAAGGACTTGAAACTTTTCGACGTAAGATAGGTTGAGCTGCTGACGATAACTTGCAAAGACCCCGTTGATCCGGCATGCAAAATGGGCAAAAAGATCCCGGTCTACAAAAAAAAAGCAATAAATTGACATCTTCCAAAACAGGGCTGTTGTTCATCAGAAAGAATACATAGAAGAAGAACATACCGGTAAGATTTTGAGAAAGTGATAAGGAGTTTGGTGTTGGCAAAAAGTGGAACAGCCAAGGCAAAAGCGCATTCCAGTAGTTGAGCATGGCGGTTGCGATGAATACTGTCACGATAGGATGTCTCTTGTGTCTTCGCCTTCCAAAAGTGTGCGAAATGAATAAAATTGAAGTAAAGACAAGGCCCACAATCTGCCGAATGATTTGATTGATCAAAAGCAACTTCCAAGTTAGGTATACCTTAAACTAAACACAACAGTAAAACTGAGACATTTGGACAAGACCAGCTCACGCAAAGTGCTTCGTATAATTTTTGAAAATTGGCTTGTGAAGTTGAAAACAATGTTGCGTTTCCATCGGCTTGTCGTTCCACGAAATTTCTATTTTTCGAGATAGGTTCCCAGTTATTTGACATCAGAAAGTGAAATTTTCATGAATGATTTTTTCATGCGCCTGTTGAATTAAAAATGGCCCCGAGAGTGTTTGAGAGGATTGGCGATGCCGCCGTGGATGAGGTTTGCAGAAAAAGAGAGAGAGCGATTTTTGCGCAACTTCCGGAGGGTTTTCTTGAGGAATGGTAGTGTCGCACTCAAGCTGATATTCAGGCAGTGCAGGATGTCCTTATGGACCGAATGGCAGGTGGTACGGGAAACTATTAGTTGGGAAGCTGCAAACGTTCACACAAAAAACACTTGCGATCTTTTTTCGAGAGATAAGATGACAACGTATCAAGGCCCGATCGAAGAGATAGGCTTGTGGTGTTAGATATGACAGAATCGCCTACTCACTCCTCGAAATGTCTAAGTTCCGAAGGTGGTGCAAGATGGAGGCTGGAGTCTGGAGGAGAAAAAAGACCAATGAAGGCACCTTCCTAATCAGGATACATACGCTTACATTGTCAAGGCTACTTGCTTTCCTGACGGCTGGTCAGGAAAAAGTCAAGGTAAGTCGCAAGATCAAGTATCTCAGATTGTTGTACGTGTGCAAGTGACTTTGGTTTGCGTACTCTCGACAAGGTCATCCTCTAGTTCTTCCCTCCTGACACCCTTTTCGACCCGCAACCTTAAAGGAAAGTGCAATGGGCTTTTTATAATTCTCATATGGGTGCAATCCGATGTGCCAACCCGTCATTGATTGGAAGTTTAGTTAAAAAACTATCGTGAGCTGGGGCCACCTTGACTACTCTGATTCGATGAGGGATTCCGCTACGCAGCTTCAATCTCTTTAATCATTTGATATCCGAGGTTCCAGCTGAGGGCTATTGGGAAGTTAGATTCGGTGCGATGATAATATATTTAGTCGAACTTGACCAATTTGTCACCCAGGGGCTTTGTTAAGCTCGATATTTAGTATGATTTTGAGGTCAAGCTTGACGTTCTCAATTTTGACATCCGGCCGTTTCACAAATGTGCAAAGCGTCCACTGGCCCTGTGTTGACTTCCAGCAGCACACACACGATGGCAATCTGCATATTTAGACACAAGGCTGTTTTTCATTTGAGAAATTTACTGTGCCTGCACTTGGTGCGTTGATGCTGAGGTAGTCAAAGCTATTTTCAGTCGGCGGGTTCGGTGTTGACAATTCATCTTCACTGCAGTCTTAACTGAGCAGACTGTAAGTGACGATCACCAAGACTGAATCTTAACAGGTTTTAAATTTATCGGAGCTATGCATCCAATCGATATGGACACTGCGCTGCCTCTCTCTCTCTCTGCAAGCGCTCATATCCCTTGGGCCACATTCCTAATAGGCATCCTCAAGTTCCTTGAGGCCGTGTTGGGAGATTTACTTGGACATCCATGCAACTGAAACACCTTCCGGCTAACAGTACATACTTGACTTCCACAGCAATGTTGCACCTGTTAGGGGTTAGCATGCCGCTTGATGGAAGTGGCTAGCGCGGTGGGAGACTCTTCAACGGACAAGAAAAAAAACCACGTGCAAGCTTGCAACAATTCCGTAAGTAAAACACGAGTGGAGGCATCATATCAGCGCATCGATCCTCAGCCCTATAAAAAATGACAAGGGAAAGAGAAAAGCTGAGAAAAGCCCCAAGGGGAAACTTCCACAAGCAGGCTGAGCTGAGAAATCATACCGTGGCCAAGCCATCGGGACCCCGGAATCCCCCGGGTCAATGGCTGCATTTATTCCGGTTACACTGCGCGCGTGTCCATCTCCGCCATCGGTAACCTTCCGACTTTCGATTCCCTGCTCGCTGTCTTGGTCACACAAGAAGACGACGATACACTTGGTCGATAGTTTACTAATCCAAGAAGAAGCTGTCTGAGGATGATTGCCGATCAGACGGCGATTGCCCAACCCGATTCGGTTAAACTGTGCGCTTTGATCGGGGAATGGTTCAATGACTTTGCTACACGACCCATAGAAGTCCTACCTTTCCGAAATATCTTGCCTTTGACAGGATTCACCATAGTGCATTCTCTGCGAATAGCCTACTTATATCATTCGGTATTGAGCTCTCAAGGCGTCAAAGTCGGTCGCCGCAAGCAGGATGTCTCGTTCCTCCAATCTGGTCTGGTCTGTACTACTTTGGTCATGAGTGGTACTACAATGGCTGCCCTCCTTCAAGGCCAACCGTCCGGACTTCTTTCCGAGGGGAGCGGGGAACTGGTGGCCGCCTACATGTAACTCCCTCGTCTTGTCTTTAATTCCATTGAATTGTGTCTGACTATGCCCTCGTCTCTTCAATCATACTCAGGCTCGCAAGCTTCGCAATGAAGTGGCTCCATCCGATCTTATCGCAGCTCCCTCAACTTCCTTTGAAACTACTGTGCTTTTTCATCGACGGCTTTGCAACTACCTTCGGTGGGTCAATATTCGGATACATAAAATACATTCAAAAACTACGTCGGAATCAACACCTATTGATATAATCTCTCATGGCCTTTCTGAATTTGTAGGGACCTTGTCGCTTGGCTTGATACCGACATTGAAAGATCCCGCTAAGCAATCCAGTACGGGTGAACCTCTGATATTACCCATGATACTCATCCCACTGCTATGTGGCTCGGGAGCCTCATTGCTCGTTCCATTTTTCGGATTATTCCAACCTCAGTTCTCGTTTGGCCACCCAGGATTTCTTTCTGAGAATTTATCAGTCGATTTTTGGGGCCCCTGGATGATCAGTCTATGTTATGGCACCATCGTAGACGGTCGCGGTTTGCTGTTTGGCGGCTGCCGCCAACTTTTACGATACGGGACTTTAGATCCTTTTTTCAAGTTTGAACCGAAATCGTATAGTCCTGCGCCTTGGATGAGGCCGGAAGAAGCCCACGTCTTATGTTCATTGATTCTATCGATTACATATATTGTCAATGAGTTCAGTCCCCAGTTCCTGAATAGGCTCACCATGACTGGGCCAAGTAACCCAGGCAAGAAGGAAAAACTTCAGCAGAGTCAGTTTCGTGGATTGCTTTTCGCGATGCTAGCAACCAATAACATTCTTCGACCCTCCTCCGAGCTGAGCTAACAATCCAGTTTGATCCCCTTTCTTCCTTAGAGAGCCAGAATTCGAACGCGGCGGTTGCGACCGGCTTCCAAAGTTCATCCGGGAAGGTCTCCAACAGAAAAGAAAAGCACCCAGTTAATAATGTAATGTGAAAGGTCAGCTAAAATTAACCTTTCTGCAGATTGCCGCTGAGGCACGTACTAATTGTTGAAAATACATTGTGATTACCCACTTGGATCTTATGCATCAGCCCAATTCAACCTGATTTTTTGCCAATTGATAATCATTCTTGTCTCATTTGTGACCATCAACTTTTTGATCTTTCATATCAATGGAAATAAAGTACTGATGCTAAATCCCTACCAGCCTATATCCAACAGTGGGCCAGTTAAACTAACAGAAATGGTTTTCATGAAGCTAATAAATGCTTCATGATGTTGGAATGTGAGACGGTCAAGTGGATGGGGAGTGTGAAGTGAAATAGAGAAACTGAAAGAGGAGCTTTTGTTGACTAGTTTTTCTTGAAGATGCAATTTCAATGAGAAAGAAAAACTACTTGAACTACTATCATCTGTCACACTTGTGACAGGACAAACAAAACAACTTGTGACACTACACTGGAAACAAGTAAGAACACTACTCATCTGAATGTGGGGAAACTACACTGTCCCAACAGGTCCCAACACCAGGACCAAACTAATAAATAAATAAAGGGAAACTACACTGGAGGACTTCCCTTCAATCTACAGCCCCCCTGTAGGGTCAGATCTAGTTAGATGCTAGAGCTTATTTGCAGTCAAAAAGCAAAAAAAAAAAATAGCTTTTTGACTTGTAAATTAAGATCTGCAGACCCTGCAGATGGCCACAGGAAGTCCTCCACTGTCCCAATACATCAATATTCTTGCATGAGGGACAAATAACTTCATCTGAATTCTCAAAACTACACTGTCCAGAATCAGGACTATATATTTTCTTTTTATTTTTATGAGAAAGAATGAGAGAAAAAGAGAAGGAGGGATGAGACTGAGAGTGGGAAGAGAAGGAAAGAGGGAACTGGGCATTTATTCTGGCACATGAACTTTCAAGCCTTTGTTTTTATCAGCAAAACACAGCCTTCACCTAATTGATTTGACATGACTTCAGCCACAAACAAGAAATCAGATTGATTTTTTAGGCATTTCAAAATGCCCAAATTGGAGTAACTTTGAAATATCATTACAATACAAAATTTCTTTTCAAATCCCACACCTATACTTACACACAACATTGTACAATTACCAACTTCAATCAATCCATGAAAAAAGATGGGCCTGGCATCAGCCATAAGTTATACATTTCAATGGGTCATTGTACCATCATCACATGTTTCAATCTGGGGGGGGCTTCCCTCTTTTTTTTTTGTGAAATTGAACCTGCAACCCATAATTTTGGCACATAAATAGTCACCCTTTGAGGAAGTTCAAGCGGTTGAACTAGTGCTTGAGGTCTTCTAACAGGGAGGTTGATGATGTGAGAAATACAAGGCCTTTGTCCTGAGCAGTGATAAGGTGATATATTGAGAACTGGTTTCCTTAAAGTAGTGATAAGATGATGTGCTTTCAAGGTGAGGAGGGATTATTAAGACAAAATGTTGTCTCTTCTTGGATTTCTGAGGAACATAGAAAATACAAGGAGTGTGGCTTATAACTAGAGGATAATGACTAAATCTACTATAAGCATAAAAATATAGTAATACTGAGAAAGAATAAATAAAAAGAGTTGAACAAGAGGTAAGTGATGCAGTCTGTGTAGTAAATGAAGAGGGTTCAACAGGCGACCCACCCACTTTGAAGGTGTGACCCATCGGACATTGATGGGTGGGTCGCAGATTCAAAATTCCATTCGGAATTGGGGGTCGCCCATGCAAACCCCTAATGCCGGTTTGGGGTGGGTCACAGATTCAAAAAGTCATTCAGAATTGTGGGTTGCGGGGTCAATTCAGTGGATTTCTGAGAAAAATACACAAAAGCCCATAACTTCTACAATACACAAGGTATCAACCTAAAAACTGGACCAAATTAAAGCTAATACCCTGATCTATGTTTTGAACAACCATCATCAAGTAAAAACATGTAATTTCTGAGAAATAAGGCACACAAGCCTCATTTTTGGCATAAATTTTGGTGGTGCTGTAACTTTTGAGTGACACAACAAATAATTTCTCAATTAATAAATTTAAACATAAAAAGTCTTCAAATTCATCATTTTATCAACTTTTTACAATTAAAGCAACCAAAAAAAGGAAAATAAATTCCGATGAAAATCAAGAAAATTGGATAAAAAAAACCAAAACCAAAAACAAATTTATCAAACCCAGTCTCTGTTTTAATTCTTTCTGTCAAATCAAAACACCTAGAATACTTATCCCTCCACTGCATGGCCTCTGGTGTAGCAATCTGTTCCCAGTTCTTCTCCAATTGAGCTGCTGGGAATAAATTTTCATCCGTCATCTTCAATACCACAAAATGCCGGCTATTTGTCAGACCAAAGAAGATTGGAGGATTGTTGTTTGGTGGGGTGGTTGAAGGGAAGAAAGATTGGTTCCAAGAATTTCCATAATAAAAAACTTCAGCCATAAGATGCCTCGTCATTGGCATGCTCATCCAATGACTGATATCGCAAGGGTCAGAGTTGTCCACGCATATCCTTTGAGCCATTTTGTCGATTTCTTCAAGAAAGCCTTGATCCAAGTAGAAGTCTGATCGAGAGGTGAGATCATTGTCAATTTCTTTGCGGACTTCCATGAAGGCATCTTGACCACGTCCCAACACCCAGGCAATTGCTCAAAATCCACAGTGTCCATCAGGTTCAACGTCTAAGATTTTGTCGATACAATCATGAATAATGGAAGGGAAATGACTGAGATATTGAGGAGCTTCAGCAAGGTGAGGAATTCTTCTGGTTGATCTAGTAGGAAGGATTTTTTGAGTTGGCTGAGTCTTGGCTTTCTTGGGAATTGGATCTTGCTTTTCTGATGCAATTTGTTTTGGTTGGACTTTTTGGAATTGAGAGGGTTCACGAGTTTCAGTTTTGAGGATTTTTTTCTTCTTGGAGGCAGTAGTCAGCCGTCCTCGAGTGGCTTGAGGGCCTTGAGGAAGCTTGACATCAACCAGAGAAGCAGAGCCTTCAAGAAGTCGATCAATTGAGTCCAGATGTACTTCATGTTTGGATGGATTCATGTTTTCAAGTGAATTTTTGATCTTGTTGATTCTTGCTTCAGTTTCAGTTTCTTTGGAGTAGTTGAGAGGCTTCATATCCTAAAAAAAATGAATAAAAAACAGTCAGAATCAATTTGAATTTGTGAAAAAAAACAGTGAATTTCAAAAAATAAAAAAACCTTCAAGTGCCACTGGGGATGAAATTCATTTGAATCCACACGCTGACCATCTGACAAGATTGTGCCAATTCGATGTTTGCATGGAATTCCAGCTCGTTTGTGTTGAGCACAATTGCATCTTCCAGGAGCTTCAGGATTCATAGATTTAAAGTTGGACTGGGCAATTTGGAGAGCAAAGTTGGATATCTTTCCATGACAGAGAGTGAAAATGGAGTTGATTTTTTGTAGCGCGGTGATCTTCTGTTGATGAAACTCAGATTTGATTTCGTGGTGTTGTCCTTCTAGAGCAAGAGTGATGAGCTTGATGACTTCAGGAAGAGATGACTTTTGATGTAAGAGTGAGAAGATTCGATTCTAGAAGTAGTTTGGTGGTCTAAATGAGTTATTTTCTTTGTCCAAGCGTTGATAAAATCGAGGAGAAAGGGGAATCCAGGTCTTCTCAACATAAGCAATGAAATCAGAAGGATAAAGCGCTAAGAATCTTGAAAAAGATGAATAAAATTTCTAGGAGTCAAAATTTTGGTCAAGTTGCTCCAGTGACAGAGAATTTTCTGTACTAGATCTTGATCCTTGATTAAGCGAGAAGCATTTGAAAGAATGTTTTTTTCAATGTGCCAGGTGCAGAGCATGTGAGCAGTATTCAGGAAAACTTGTTCAATCAAATTCATCAATGCTAGTTCGCGGTCTGTGATCATGACTTCTGGAGGTGTAATTTGATGAACTGAGAGGACTGAGCAGAAACATTTGAGAGCCCAAGTATAGAATTCAAGATTTTCCTCCGCTAGAAAACAGAAAGCCACACTAAAAGATTTGTTGTTCCCGCTTACACTGGCGATATGGAGGAGAGGCATCTTGTATTTATTGGTTTTGTAAGTGCTATCAAGGAAGAGGATGGTGTGATAGGACTGAAGGAGTTTGAGTGAAGAGTGGTGACAGAAAAAAAGAGCTTTAAGATTTCTGTCTGAGTCGGTTTTTACTTGAGTTGTATAGTTTGAATCAGAGAGGTTTTGTTTGAGTTGAACTATTGGACTGAGGCCTTGAAGTGATTCAGTTTTGACTTTTCTTTTCGCAACATAGATATTATTTTTGGTGGCTAGAAGGTTTTCATTTGTTTCTTTTGTTGATTGTATGACTCGGAGAATTTTGGTTGGTCTGAGACCAGCTTCAGTGAGATTTTTGACTTTAGCGTATTGAGCAGGAGTGAGACAGTGATTTTCAACATGAGCACGGGGATCACTAGAAGCAGGATGGTTGTAGTTGGGGTTGTCAGTTTGAAAGAACCAAACCCTAGTAGGTTTTTGGAAGTTCGCGTGAGCAGAGAAAGGGAAACCGATGAGTTTAGAGAATTTCGAACTATCATGAGGGTCGTCCTTTCGTTTGTTGTCTTCCTTCTATCCACCCCTACAAAAATAATTGTTCAAAAAAAAAAGTTAACAAAAATAAAAATCAGTGATCTGATGATTGACACAATCTAAACAAAATAATGGAAATTATACTCACCTGTAAGTATGATGAGATTGGTTGGTTTGAAAAGAAACAAAAAAACAATGATCAGTCATGTGATGATTGCAATGAGAAAAAAAATCAACAAAAATAGAAAAAACATACCAGTCACATTTGAATATTTTCCTCTTGTCCTTGTCCGAACGACAAATAACAATCACATAACCATTGTCCCGAGCAAATTCCTTGATTGATGAAAGCATTTGTTCTTCTGAGTTGTAGTAGGCCCTCGGCAGTGCTGGCAATTGAAAGAGATATTCTCAACCTTCTTGATCTTGAGGTTCAGATTGTTCTTTTTCTTCTTCATCTTCAGAGGAGCTGCTGTAGGTATCAGTGAGATGTTGGTTGATTTCTTGGAGTTTTTGTTGATATTCTGAGGGGTTTCGGGAAGTTTGAGGCTTGTTTGGGCGAACTGAGGAGGCTTGGTTGGAGTTGGGCTTCATATTGGTCGAGTTTTGAAGGTTTTGGTTGGTTTTGGATGGGTTTGGATGGGTTCTTTAAGGGTTCTGGGGGAGTTGGGGTGGTTTGGAGGGGTTTGGAAGTGGTTGGGTGGTTTTGATGGGTTGGTAGTGGTGTTGGTGTTGGCTGGAGGTGATGATGTGGAGGCTGGTTGGTGGATATAGGGGTGTGATTTCTCAGTGGGTCGAAACCCAATTTCGACTTGCAACCCCCGGGGGTATGGGGGTTTGGGGGAAAAATACGGGTATTGTATCCGCGACCCATACTTCCAAAGGCTTTTTTGAATCTGAAAACCACCCCCTGTATCGGGGGTGGGTTATTGGGTCCGCGACCCTCCAATTACCCAAAAGAATTGAAGGTGCGACCCATCCCGGTTGGACTTTTGATTTTTCGACCCGCGACCCACAATCCCAAACGGTTTTTTGAAGGAGAGACCCACCCGACGACCTGGCGACCGAAAGGGTGGGTCGCGTGTCAAACCCTCTAAATGAAATGTAAGCTTAATCAAGGTACATTGAGTTTACTTGCTGGCTGACATAAATTGAAGGTGTGACCCAACCGGACCATCCAAAGGAAGTACATGTTGAACTATGAAAGTCTGAGCACTTCATTCTCAACTCACTGTGGTGAAGACAGAAGGAAGCAGAGTGGTGAGAATCACACAGGTTGAAATCTAATCTGATTTTGGTGGATGTATTTAGTTTAACCAATTCCTTTGTAATTGTTTCTTCTTTTTCTTCATCTGCTTTATTAAGTTTCATTTGTCTTTGTTTTTCACTCAAATATCCTCAACTCCTGCCTTGCATATAGGTCTGTTATGGTTATTGTCTCATGATCCTTTCTTATTTCTTCAGGTTCACTCATGTCTTTCTTTCTCACTTTCTTAGAACTGTGATCTAATCTAAGGTTATAAATAAATGATCTGCTTTATTAAGCTTCATTTGTGTTTGTGTCTCACTCAAATATCCTCAACACCCGTCTTGCATATAGGCTCGCTCGTGTCTCTCTTGCTCACTTCGTTGATACTATGATCTAACATGAGGTTTGGTAAACCAAAATCTTGACAGCTTTTAGATCACCTAGTTCAATAGTCCATCTTCATTAACAATGGTAGGTTGCATTTTGAACACCCTTCCCTCAAATAGGCTAAATGAATCTTGAAATAGGCAACATGTTTGGAGATCAATCACCAGAAAAAAATGGGAGCATCTGCTGGCAGTAGAAATAAAAACACCTGCAGGAAAATTTGAAGTAATAATTTTTGTAAGACTAGAGTAGCCTGCATGTCAACTTCCAGCAAGGGTTCACATTTTCTGTGGTGAATTTTTACAAAGATCATGCACTGTGTAAGATCTCATCTACCTACCTACTCTTATTTCCTTCCCAAGTGATGTACCTCTATAAAATACACACACTTCATGACTATCCAGAGCCATGCAAAAAACTTGAATATTCACTTCCAGCATAATTGCCTAGTTTGGTGTTATGATGAGGGAATTGAATTAGAAGAAATAAATCATGGTTACACAGTGTCTGGTACAGACAAACAAGTGGGCACTAGGAAGGAGTTGAATGAAGTTTTTGTTGAGATATGCTTATATCCTTACGTTAGTATGCTTCAACCATAACACAAAACAATCTTGTATATAGAATACATAAGATTGTTTCTGGAGTTTCTCTCTTAAGTGAATCAGAACCTTTAATTCTCACTCACATAGTGTCACAGGTTTGTCAACCATGAACTTTGGGTTCCTTTGTCCTGCGTCCCTTGCAACAGTTTTGAATGAAATGAAATAACTGCAGAGGGGCTGGTTCTGTTGCTCTTGAGAAAAAGAAATGGAGATAGGGATCTTACAGAGTTGAGATAGGGATCAGCTGACAGAGTTGAGGAGGTCTGGACCAAGGAGCTTGTGAAAACTGTGGGCAAATTTCATAATAAGTTGAAGCAAAAACCAGACTGGAGAAAACAAAATATCAGAAAAAAGTAATAGGGATAAGAAACAGATAAGAAATGAGAAGGAATTTACCGCCGATGAAGGTTGAGGTTTTGAGGAAACAAGAACAGGAGACTAAAGACAAAGGAGAACAGCAGGAGAGAAGGACTAAAAAGGAAATGGAGACATCAGCAGAGAGAATGAGAAGAGACAATGAGGAGGTCAAGATTTCTTGGTAGAGCTTTTCTCACCAAATTGGAAAGAGATCGATATGGTTGATCAGAGGAGTAGTTGATAAAGTCAATGGAGAGAGTGAGTAAGAGATAGGTTTTAATGGAGTTGATGATAAGAGTTGAGTCGAGCAAGGTTGAAGAGGAATAGAGGATACAAGAAGGGAGTTTTAGATAATGGTGGATTTATGAGATGGAGGTGAGGATCGAGGATGGAGCAAGAAAGACAGGGGAGAGTCAGGGAAGATATGTTGAGCAAGGAAAGGGATGAGGAGCAATGACGGAAGGGGAAAACAGAAGAAGATAGAAGTTGAATGAAGAAAAAAAGGAAGAAAGGGTTGAGTTGTGGTAATACAGGAAGGAGTCGGATGTCGGACTAGTCAGTTGAGAGGAGATGTCTGCGGGAGTGCGCTGAAGGTCAAATTTCAACAGAGCTTTATTTAAAAATGACTCAAGAAAAATATTGCTCAAACTTGAAGATTCATTTCTTCTGGCCATGTGCCAGATTAAAAAGACTACAATAAGAGATGTACAACTTGTAGTTGAGCTAAATAAACAGTATAAGCATACACTATTAAAGAAAATAACATGTGGAACTTGGCATTGTAAAATAACAATCAAATAACAAGGGGCATTGTAACTAACAATGTAATACAAGAGAGCATTACAAAATGTAATGGATGAGGAAATGAGCATCATGAATCAAAATGGAAGACTAATAAGTTTGAGTACATACATGATATTCAAAGTCAAAACAGAAAGGAAGAGGCTGATGAAGTCACAGCTGGATTCTTTAGCTTCTTCCTGGGAACTAGGTTGGGGGGTGCGTGTTGATTTCTCTGCAGGAAGGCCTTCAAAAATCAGGACCAAGTGCAAAAACCCTTACAACAGGTCAAAGTTGGAAAAATGGTGTGTGGTCAAAAATCTGTAAGAAATGCCCGGGCAATCCATCCCTTTTCTACTGGAGATGCTCTGACTGATTTGCAGATCAAATACTACATAGACTGGTGACAGCAAACACATAAAACATTGGTCGTGATGAGTATTATGTAATATTTATGTATTTTATGTTATGGAGTGTGAATATTCAAAAATGAGAATGTTGACTGTGTCCAAGTGAAGACCAAATAGAGTGGCTGCCTCCATCCATCCATCCATACCCTGCCCGTCCCTTCCCCCACTCAGCTTGAGCGACATCGCCATCGCCGGTGACCAAAAACCATATGATAAATTTTGGTAAGAAGCACTCCTGGAGCCATCACCCGATCTCGTTGGTTTGCTGATGTCCAGTTTGTCGAGCAGGTCCTTTCTACTCCTTTCCACTTTGACTTGATCCAGTCCGCCATGGCCCAGAAACGCAGTTATTATGCTGATCCTCACCATCAAAGACCGCTCAACAAACGGAACCGGTATCAGTCTGATCACTACCATCCACCCTCCAAGCACCAACCCCAGCATCAACCACCTCAACCGGCCTCAAAATCTGCAGTCGACCCTTCCAGCTGTGCTCAGGAACTCGAACGTCTTTCCCTCTCTCACGGAAATTATCCCCCTTTGAACAGTACGCGAATGTCCTTTCATCGGAACCTTTCTACTCGTTTTGCTGGAGCGGACACTTTTTTTTTCACGGATCTTCTCGAAAAAAAACATCGTTCAACCTCTCTTCAACGCTCACTTACTCTTATACAATCTACAATACTTTTCCTTTTCAACTCGTAAATAAAGACCGAGAAACATCTGGAAACCAGCAAGCCTTCATTGGAAAGTCTTACCAATTCAATACCGGCTGGACTCAAGTGGTCGTGCGCACAAATCTCACTCTCATCAAAATCTCTCATTTCATTCATCAGCTTATCATATCCCTATTCACCATCTTACTTTTAGAAACGTGGAATGAAACAGACTGGAAATGCTCATCACCAGGCTAACT
This sequence comes from Puccinia horiana, assembly GCA_001624995.1. NCBI lineage: Eukaryota > Fungi > Basidiomycota > Pucciniomycetes > Pucciniales > Pucciniaceae > Puccinia > Puccinia horiana. The sequence continues at coordinate 75 of LWDY01000050.1, read as the reverse complement.
CTGACCGCAACCCATCCAATAATAGCCTACCTCCCCCAAAGATTTCTCAACCATTCACGCGTCATCCTGCCAGGC
>LWDY01000049.1:0-33859 GCA_001624995.1 Puccinia horiana | reverse complement strand
ATTTGTATAACTAAACAAAAACCAAGTAATGAACCGAAATTTCATAAGTAACTAATATTTGAAGGTTGAGGTGAATCAACTAAGTATCCATTAAGTAAACTCATTAAAGGGTGACTTTTAAAAATTCTCATTTTATTAAAAAATTATAAATTAGCATATTATTTAAAGTGTATCTAATTGTATAAAAACTGTTTGAAAAAAAACCTAGTTAAGGTATAATTAATAAAAACTTTTTTTTTTTTTACTTTATCTAGTAAATGTATAATAAATATGTATGTTTAATATACTATCTCGAAAGAAAGGTCTTTACTAAGTAAAATGCGTGACTAAATTTTGTGGGTTATTACACATAAGTATAAAGATAATACAGTAATAGTATATGTGTCGCTATATATATATATATATTTTTTCTAACGTATTAGGCACTTTGCGACTTTTATAAATTCTAGAAAAAAAAAGTTTTAAAGCAAAGCGCTCGCTACGCGCTGCAAACACTGACGCTTTGCTATAAGTATAATCTAAATAACTTTTTTTGTATTAACTTTTTGTTTTTTTATCTAAATATAGCTATATATATTCCTATCCAAGACTCGAACTTGAATCTAGATATTAGAAGTATCCTGCTCTACCATTGAGCTAATAAGAATTAAGAAAAAGTAAAAAAACCATACAAATATCTGACGCTGGCACTTTCTTGGCCAGCAAAGCGACAAGAGATACGGAGGAATTGAACCCCGAATTTTCGATCTGCAATCAAAATGTAGAACCTTCTACCACATATCCCTTAATAATGTTTTTTTTAGCTGTCACATAACTTACAAAGTGTGTATGCGCACTATATATTTTTTTTTTTTTCTAGTATTTATCAAAGTCGTAAAGCGCTCGCAAAGCGCTCGCAAAGCGCTCGCAAAGCGCTCGCAAAGCGCTCGCAAAGCGCTCGTAAAGCGCTCGCAAAGCGCTGCGCCACACCATCAATAGTTATTAATAATAAAAAGATTAATTTAAGCGCGTATAAGGATCGAACTTATAACTTTTGTGTCCGTAGCACAATACTCTAACCATTGAGTTAACACGCTTTAGTTGCTTAAGTTATAACGCTAACACTTGCTTTCTATAAAACTTTTTACTAGTATTTAGCGCTTTGCTTTATTTTTTACGTATTTATCTTTGTCGCAAAGCGCTAAAACTAAGCCCTCAAGATGAATTGAACATCTATCAGAATATTAACAGTATTCTGCTCTACCGTTGAGCTATAAAGGCTTTTATAAAAAAAAATTTTTTTTTTTTTTGCATCACACACTTTCTTGTGTAAAGCAAAACACATGGCACACTTAGTTTTTTTTATTAACAATAGCGAGTGAGTAATGCGCTACTACCTTACAGTTTATAGGAAGAAAAGGAATTGAACCTTCGACAGCCTTAGCTATTGAGTTTACAGCTCAACCCATCATACCAACAAATGGAACCTTCCTTTAATTTTTCCTTATAGAAAAAAAAAATATATTATATCTGAAATTTATATAAATATCTAACTAATGTAAACATTTTTATAAACTTTTTTTCATAAGCTTTTTTTTTTTTTACTTTACTATAACAGGTATAATAATATTAAATATCTTTAAAGCTATCTTATCATTAAAATAAAGCTACGTTACTAGGTATTATATCAAAACTGTAAATTATACAAGGTACAACTACAATGAAAGCTATAACTATCGGTAATAAAATAGTTCAAGAGAATAACATTAACTGATCAAAACGTATTCTAGGGAAAGAAGCTCTAACTCATATAAAAACAAAAACCATAAGACATGATTTAATACCTAAAGTTAAACCAGAAATAAGTCCTTCAATTAATGGGCTAGAAAAAATCTCTAGTTGGCTAATAATTGAACCATCGTAATCTATTTCTTGTAATAAAGACAATAATAATGAAAAGTTAAATAGATAACCACCTAAAAATAATATAGTAGTTAATATACAGATAAGTACAATACTACCGTATTCGGCTAAGAAGAAGAATACAAATACAACTGCAGCGTGTTCTGTCATAAACCCACTAACTAATTCAGATTCTGCTTCAGCTAAATCAAAAGGAGCTCTATTTGTTTCGGCTACAGCTCCTATAAAAAATATTATTAAAATACGGGAAATAATGGTACAATAAATCATATAGATCTTTGAAATTGTACATTAACATTTAAATTTAAACTACCTGTTAATAGTATAACAAGTAATATAGCTGAACTTAATACCAATTCATAACTAATTAATTGAGCAGTACTTCTTAAAGATCCTAAAAAAGCATATTTACTATTAGCACTTCATCCTGCTAATAATATACCATAAGTAGCTAAAGAAGAAACAGCTAACATATATAAAATACCTAATTCCATATCACTTAAAGATAAACCGGGACCATAAGGTATTACAGCATACCCTAATAAAGAAAAAATAAGAGTTACAATAGGACCTAAGAAAAATAAAATTAAATTAGCTTGCGTAGGTGCAACATATTCTTTTAAAATCAGTTTTAAGGCATCAGCAAAAGCTTGTAATAAACCATAATAACCAACAGCATTTGGTCCTAATCTTCTTTGCATACTTGCCATAGTTTTTCTCTCAGCAACTGTAACATAAGCTACAGTAAGTAATACAGGCACAGTAACTAATAGAACTTCTATAATAGAAATAAATGTTGGTATATATAACATTTTAAAGTTTAAAAAATTTATAAAAATAAGAAAAAGGAATAATTTAACTAAGAAAAGAAAAAGTTCAAAAAAAAGTTTGTTAAACCTTAATTTAGTTTTATAAGTAAAATGAGCATAAAACAGCGCTTTTGCCATACTAAGGATCATAAGGTCTTACATTTACACTATTTATTACTAATAATTAAAGAAAAGGGGAATATAATGTAAAATAACTTAAAAATATAGCACAACACTCACTCTATATTTTTTAGAAAAATAAAGCAAAGCGCTCTTTAGCGCTGTGTTTTGCACAAGAAAGTGTGTGTTTTGCTTTGCACAAAACAGTATATATAATAATTTATTTTTAGGTATCCTATAAAAAAGATAAGTCAAAAGGCTATAAGGCACTGTTTATTATTTTCTTTTAATTATAAATCTACCCTTAAATAACTTATCTTTGTCCATATAATTTAGTAATGTTGAATGACTTACATGTAATTCTCTTTATTTTTTTTTTCTTCTCACGAAGCGCTGTAATTTCTAAATACTAGAAAAAAAAAAGCAGCACGAATGGAATTATATTCCTTTGTTTTATCTGTATCGATATCTTTAATCGTAATAACATGAGAGATTTTTAATAATCTATTGGCTTTAGCTAAAGGGGGGATAAATTTGCACCGACTTTGGCTTTTTAAAAATTAGATAAAGCTTCACCACTCAATTAACGTGATCTAAACATAGATAATGTTTGTTCATAATGTCTAAATCCTAAACTGTAACCTGCTTTAGTAAATATATTATACTCAGGCTCATACTTATCTAGGTAATATTGTTCTCTATTTATAACAATAGATCTATCACAATATTCTAATATTTCCAAAGTTTTCGTAATTATAAGTAAAAAGAGCATTATAAATCGCACTTTTAGATGTTAATATTTTTTTAGCTCAAAAATCAGATGATAAATAATGGGATTAACGAGCGTTTAAGTTAACAGAACTTCCAATATAACTTTTACCGCTTACTTTATTAGTTCACCTATAGACACCAGACTTATTTCTAGTGGCTTGTAATACTTTTTTTTTTTGCTTAGCTTTAACAACGTTATCATATACTAATATGACGTTAGAAGCAGAGTAGTATTGTTTTGTTATTAGGCCAAGCCTTTTTAGATTTGTCACTGAATATCTAATATTCAGGCGTTTGAAATGTATAGTGTTTAATGTATATATTGTCATTAGCCAGAGGAGAAATTCGAATTCTCATTCTTAATGCATGAAATTAACGTTCTAACCTGTTGAACTACTCGGGCTTTTTTGTTTTTTGTTTTAACTTTATTAAAAGTAAATTCTTCTTTAGCGCTAAAGAGCGCTTTGCTTTACTTTTTTTTTCTGACGTCGACTATGATAAATACTAGGAAAAAAAAAAAGTTTTATAGAGCTAAAACAAAAATACTTTAAGGGAGGATACCCAGACTTGAACTGGGAACTTACTGTGCCACATACAGCTGCTCTACCTATTGAACTACATCCACCTTTTTTTACATAATTATTATCTCATAACAGTCACTAGCGAAACAAGAGCAAAGCGCTATGTTTTTTTTAAAAAATTAATTTATCGTTGCTTATGTTGGAGTGATTCGAACACTCAATAGTAAATACCAAAAATTTATGACTTACCGATTAGTCCACAACATATTTTTTTTAAGATGTCCCCCCGCACAACCGTAAACAGCAGTATATGGCCACCCTGACTTGTTCCCTGGACAACGGGCTTTTACATGATTAATATAAACCTGTCCGGTTGAATATACGTACTCCATATTCCTCCTCTATTTTATAAGGCATAAAGGTTACTTCTAAGGTAAATCCGACTTGAACGGATAAGATTTAAAAATCAAATAGTCCTAAGCTATTCATGTCTACCAATTCCATCATTACCTTTATATAATTATGTACTTTTCTTATTCTATCTCTAGCGCTTCGCGACAAAGATAAATACGTTAGAAAAAAAAGTTTTAAAGCGAAGCGCTAAAAACTAGGAAAAAAAAAAAATTATATAGAGGAGTATGAGAGCGCTTAACTCACAAAATAAAGAGATGTAAAAAATGTATTATCACATTAATAACTTTATTTTTTCCTTTTCAGTTATTTTTTTTTTATATGTGTTTTGCTCGAGATAAGATTTGAACTTACAACCTAAACATCTTCAGAGTTCCGCTCTACCGGGTTGAGCTTCTCGAGCCTTATAAAACTTTAGCGCGAAGCCTTATAATACATTTTTATTAAAAAAAATACGTTATAAAAAAAAGTTTTAAAGCAAAGCGCTGCGAGCAAGAGCAAGATAAATATGGAGATATTAGGACTCGATCCTAAAATAACGATATGCAAAATCGCAGTTTTACCAATTAAACTATATCCCCCCCTTTTTTTAAGGTTTCCTTTTGAGTAGCCAGAAGAGTTAAGTAATATTATTTTTTTTTTAACCCACTCGGGGTTCGAACCCGAGATGTAACGGTGAAAGCGCTATGTCTTAACCACTTGACTAGTGGGTCTTAAATAATACCATAATTTACCTTTTTTGCATCACAACATTTTGTGACACAAAGTGTGTGCTATCACAAAGCGCTATAAAAAAGGTATTTTATCCGAAAAACGACTTGAACGTTTACGATATTATATCAATAAATCTTAAGTTTATCCTGTCTACCAATTCCAGCACTCGGATATTAATTAGTTATAGCGCACACAACACTTTGTGTCACAAAGTGTTGTGATGCGAAAGTATATTATAGTGAATAAGGCCAGAGTGACTTGAACACTCATCTGAGCTATCATGAGCAGCTTGCTCTACCAATTAAGCTATAGCCTTTTTAACAATAAATATTTCTTAAAGTTTAAATGTTTAATGAGAAATTAAATATATGCGGACAAAGGAATTGCACCTTTATCTACTGGGCATGAGCCAATTATGTTACTGTTACACCAATCCGCATTAGTCTTTGTATTTAGCGCTAAATGAGCAATATATATTGCTTTGCTAGCCAAAGGGTAAAATAACTATGTATCGCAAAGCGAAAGCAAGGCGAAAGCAAAGCGCCTAAAAGTTGTTTACCGTTTAATAAAAGCCCAGTGTAAGTAACGCTCTTACTTCTTCCGATTACAAAACGGGTGCATTGCTTTTATGCTAACCAGGCTAAAAGTTGTTTAGAAAAAAAAATATTGTAATCTCTGTCGCAATGCGCAAAGGTAATTTAATGCTTATTTAATAGCAAAATTATATTATGTATGATAAGTATGTTATTTAGTTTTTAATAAAATTAGTACTTTTTACCTGAAGACATCAAAATCCTTAAAGCAAAAGCCTATACAGTATTAATGTATAACGCACACACGCTTTGCGAGTGATGCGCTTACACTAGTACTCGTGGTATTATACCACGTATATTTAAGAGTATCTTAAGCTAAGCTTCGCGCCTAAATGCATTCAGCACTTATCTATAGCTAACGTGGGTTTCCTGCCGTGCCTATGATATATATATATACATGAGTAACTGTAAATATCCTTGACCTACTTTGTATTGCAAAGCGGCTTTAATATAATATTGGATACATAAACAACAGGTAAACCAGAGGTTACCATACCCAACTCCTTTCGTACGAAGGGGCTATCCTTATTTTACTCTAATTTCCTCTAGAAGATAGAAACCATACTGTCTCACGACGTATTTAACCCAGCTCGTGTAGCTCTTTAATCGACGAACAGTCGTACCCTTCATGATTCCTGCATTCATGTGGATGAGCTAAGCCGACATCGAGGTGCCAAACTGCGCACTCAATTTGTACTCTCTGGCGCAATTAGCCTGTTATCCCTAGCGTAGCTTTTTCAAAAATCCAAGACCTTTCCTTTATGCATCTTGTGATCATATGCCCTGCTTACGCAACTGATAGACGTGTAAGTCAAACAGTAAAGCAAGATTAAGCCATTAAACTTTTAAAGTAAAATAATCATCATTTTCTTAATATCAAAAGCATATTAAGAAAATAAACTAAAACACTACTGTCACTTTATAAACATTGTCTTAGTGTTTTATTTACATCTATTTTCCATATAGTTAAAATCTTACTTAAAAAAAATAAATAAATCTAACTTAATAGATAAATAACTGAATATATTGAAAGCAATACATTACAGATTAAAATAAAAATACATTACACAGGCTAAAAGCAAAAGCTTTTGCTATATAATATATTTATCTATTGGCAAATTATTATTGCCAATAAATTTACAAAATTAACTTTGGATACACCCAGGTACTTTTTGTGGGATCTGTGCCCCGCATAAACTGTCTAATAGCCAATGTTTCCAAACATATATATTTTTTATATATATCTTTTATAGGATTAGCTTTGCAACTTCTCTACCCGACCCACAACCATTGGTCCTTAATTGTAGCTTGACCATTACTAGGTTATCAAATCAGTGTTTGTGGTATAAGCACGTATATATGCGTCTAATACTGATACTTCGGGTGGAAAGCTTATCATATTCATCTCTACTAAGACCACACAAGTGATCATGTGATCTTTACTAATACTACACAAACACCTATTAACAAAAGGCAAACAAAAATCTTCCTTCTTCTTCTCGGCAGTTGCATTGCTTATACAATAAACTAAGTAAAGGTGTTTCAATTGTATCTTATCAACTACCTTATACGCTACAACTTGTTCCATTGTATCCAATAACTACAAACAGTAAAGCTGCATAGGGTCTTCTCGTCTAACTAGAGGTAAACTGTATCTGCACAGCTATTCCAATTTCACTGAGCCAATCATTGAGACAGCTGTTGTATCGTTACATCATTCATGCAAGACCGCATTTAACGGCCAAGGCATTTCGCTACCTTAGGACCCTCACGTTAAGGCCGCCATTGATTGGGGTTTCCTTCAAAACCTAGCTTATATTAGTCGGCTAAGAATCTTCGTTAACCAGCCAACATCGGGCAGAATTCACACTCAATACTTTGATTTGTCATCTTATGCAAAGTGCTGTGTTTTAATTAAACAGTCGTACAACACTATTCTATGCCTCTTCTATTTCACTTGATATTAATCAAGAAGGATGGCACTCCTTATCCCGAAGTTACGGTAGTCAATTTGCCGAGTTCCTTTATGATTGTTAGCTCAAACGCCTTCGTATTCTCTACTCGCTTACTTGTGTCAGTATCTAGGTACGGTTTGTCAAATGTAAAGTTTTTATACGCTTTTTAAGCGACCAGTACATTACATTACATGACGTACTATTACATTTAAAGGTCCTTTTCCAGAACATTGTGTACTCAAAATATCACAATGTTGTTAGACCTCTATCAAGACTTAAGATTTTTCTCATCGTTTAATCCTTTAGGACAATTATAAACTTAGAGGCCGTTACTTTATTTAAATACCATAAGCTTAAGGCGAGGGGCTATCCCTTTTTCGTTACTCATGCCAGCATTCTCACTTGGGGTCATCTTATTCGACAGTGTATCTATTTACCTCGAAAAATAAGCGTTGAACCTACAACCTACTTGTTTTAGTTAGTAAGTGTAGCACCTATTGTTTTTGGTAGTAGTACATATTCTGCCGAACCTACTCAATATTAAAAATATTAAGTCTAAGACATGCCCAACGTTCTGCTACCCCATAAATAAAATTCTTAAGCTAAATATACTTTTAGTATGAATCTAAAGAAATCTAATTTAATATATATTTTATTTATAGACAAGGTTTCGGTATATTGTTTTAGATCCGTTAAATTTTCGGTGCTTTCAACTTTTAATGTTAAACCAGTGCTCTGTTACGAGGTCTTAAAAAAATGGCCGCTTCTAAGCCTATTTCCTGGTTGTATTTGAAGAAAACTTCCTTATTTTCACTTAACTAATAATTTTGGAACCTTAACTCTTGTTCTGGGCTGTTTCCCTTTTGACATACAACCTTATCATTCTATGTCTGATTATTCAAGTTTTATCTTTGCCATTCCGAGTCTGCATACTCACTGGTAAAATCTTCACGATCCCCCAATATATACAAAACCATGTTGCTATCGTTAAGAAAGCAACATAATTTGTCCGAGATCACAGTTCTGTACCTGCTATGATGTTATTTAAATTGCCTACTGTTATAGGTTTCGCAGAAAACCAGCTATCCTGGTCAGTGTTGTCTTTCACTACACCTACCATAATTCTTCGGATATTTTTGCTACAATAAACCGTTCGGACTTTTATAATCCTGACTATAGTATAATCACCAGGCTTCGGGTCTAACTTTAGATACTTAATCATTAATTAATAATTGGTTTATCTAGGACAAGGTGATAATATTCCTTATTTCAGGCAATAATTATCTTATATTACCTTACTCATTTAGGTAATCATTCTCAGTTTACTTTTATCTTATAATCCAAAAAGCGGCTAAAACTCTTCTTTTTAGCGTCAAAGTAAAAGTAAGTAAGTTTGACCACTTAATCTTTTGTGAACCCGTCTCGCATCTAACATTAACTTGCTGACCCATTATGCAAAAGGTACGCTCTCATTATACTTTTAAATTAAACTTGAGCTGCTTATAAAACTACTATTTCAAAAATTTCCCTCACGGTACTGCTTCGCTATCGCTTATATATCATATTTAGCCTTAGAGAAAGGTTTCCCTAGATTCAAACAGATTATTTCCGTTTTACTTTAAAGGCTTTTCCATAACAGTTATAGCTAATTATGGAATCTCATTTGATTTTTATTCCTGAAGCTACTAAGATATTTCAATTCGCTTCGTTTAAAAAATGGATTTTTCCAAGAACACTTTATCTTATACGTCTTTAATATATAGCTGTATTTATCCGTAATAGTTTCTTTATATACTTACCATCATAATAATGATGAAATAATACATTACATATCTAATACATTACTAATGTAAACATTTAAATAAGAAGTTTTAATAAGAAGTTTTTTTTTAGGAGCCAAGTGTGCTTGTAATGTTAATGTTGATGTTAATGTTAATTCTAGCCCCTATAACGAAATCTGTCTCTAGCGCTAAATACTAGGGAAAAAAAAGTTTTATATAGCTTGTGGGAAGTTGATCCTTTGTTACGTAATTGTGTAAAACCTGATTGATAATACAATAAGGCATTATGTAAAAAAGCACGATAAGTTTTTTATAAAAATGTTTACATTAGTAATGTAGATAGAAAAAAACAGCCATAGGTTAACGGTAGACCGTTCGTCTTCCAAACGAAGTGCACCGATTCGAATTCGGTTGGCTGTATAACAATGTAATACTTAGAGTTAATAACTTAATTGGTAAAGAACTTTCTTGTCGAGAAAGTAGATGTCGGATCGTAGCCGACTTAACTCGCACAAAAATTTTTTTTTTTATTAAAAGGAAAAGTCGCCATTGGTAGGGCAAGATATTTGCTAAATATTGTGTTTTAACACCTGGATGTTCAAATCATCTCTTTTCCGAATTAGAGAGCTAATAATAGTACGACAAAAGGCGCGTCTGTACCTAGGTTTTTTTTTTTTCACGTTACCCGGCGCTCACTGTATAGTCAAATATAGTGCGGGGGCGTAAACATTAAAATGGCATTTAGCATCGTTTGGAGCGGGGAAATTGGGGCTCCAGACAAAAAAGAGTATAGTTTAATTGGCAAAATAGGAAGCTTCAAACTTCAAATTCTCAGTTCAAGTCTGAGTGCTCTTGATTTACCTGAATTTAGCGCCTTGCGAATTAGGTTAACTAGGTTCCTTAACTTAATAGGTAAAGTATGCTTTTGATAAGAGTATGTTCGACGTTCAAGTCGTCGAGGAATCAATCGCAAAGAAAACAAAATAAGAGATTAATAGAATATTATAGTAAAAAGAGAATTGGCTGAGTGGTTTATAGCGATAAGCTTGAAACTTATTTTAGTAAAATCTACTAACATCCGTTCGAATCGGATATTCTCTGATGAAAACACTATATAATTACAACAACCCTCTAAAGCAAAAAAAAAACCACTTTTGCTTAGTAAATACTTAAACACAGCGATGGCAAGAAAAATTATAAACTTTATATTAGTAATGTATTTCTATATACTAAAAGAATAACAGGTTAGGGCCGGGCTGGTTAGGCGCCTCATTTGGGTTGAGGAGTAGTTATGTTCGAATCATAATAACCTGATGGCAAGGAAACTTGCCTAAATTTACACTTAATTACTTAAGTAAATAATGCATATTCGAGGGCTAAGAACGACTTAAGTAGTTTGGCAAGATATGGTAGACTTGTATGAACTGGTTGACACTTCTTTCGCCTCCACGGCAACTCAACGATTAACTAGTAAAAGTAGTTTGTGGATTAAAGACTTAATATGTATATAAGCAAGTGCTTAATTTATTTAAAGTTAAGGTTGTATAATAAGAGCGTAGAAATGAGCGTTTCTATTATATAATGAGGGTTTGTATAACTAGAACAGAATTAGTTATACTCTTTGGTAATTACAATCAACAGATTAAGAGGAAAAATACAAATAATAAGACAAATGACAAATTTTAAACTACCACACAAAAAAGCTACTAGGAACAAAATAAATTTTACAACAACAACTAAGTATTATGCAAATCGGGATGAAAACGATAGATTAAAAAAAAACGAAGCATTATTTGAACTTAATCCACATATAAAAACATCTTCACACTTAGCTAACGAAAAATCCCAATCACCGGACCAGCGGTTTGATTTGTTAAAAAAAAACAAACAAGAATCATTGGATAATTGTCACTCAGCTGAATTATCTATGTATGAATCCGATAAACTATGTAATAAAGCGAGTACTTTATTTTCAAAAAATAAAAACAACTTAGAAGACGAAAAACGTAAGGAAGCAGAATACTACGCAAATCTAGGAGCAGTTGGAAGTTCTAACCCTAATTATAACACAGAAGAAGAAAAGTCTATACTTGATATTGACAGACATCTAAAAAGATTAATGGGGGCTATTTATAGAGCTAAATCTGTTCAGGAGGTTGTACCTAATCCACACGCAACAAACGACACTGTTACTCAGGCGGATAATCTTATAACTGAATTAAATACTCTATCGCACAATATAAAAACTCTTACGGAAAATAACAATAAGATAATAACAGAACTTAAAAAAAGAAATATAAGCCTTATAGAGGATCAGCTAACTACATTTATGGATATGCCCGGAGATTTTAGTGATAACGCAGATTAAAATAATAAATAAAGTTTTTAAAAGTTTATTTAGATGTTTACATTAGTAATATATTTATATATATAATAGATTATATTAGATTTTTTTTTATTGAGTTTGATGATGGCTCTGATTGAACGCTGTCCAAAGGCTTGACACATGCTAATCGAACGTCATTTTCTTGCTATACTGTATGGTGTGGCAAGAAAAATGAAGTGGTGTAAAGGTGAGTATATAATATTTTTTGGCTACCTTAAAGTAAGGAAAAAAAATTCCTTATAAAGTATATGATACTGCTAGCTCGCAAAGCGATGCCCTAAGTTGACTATACAAAAGAAAAAAAACTTTTCGCTTTAAGATGTTCAAGATATTTCCGAGTAAGTAGTAGTTAAGGTAACTACTTAACTAGCTTTAGCTCGTAGTCGAAACTGAGAGGTTGATCGACCACATTGGGTCTGAAAAAACCCCAATGCGTGTAGTACAGCAGTGAGGAATTTTGGTCAATGGCCTAACGGCTGAACCAGCAACTTGGGGGAATGTGATATCTTTTAGTCGGGATATCAATATAAACGACTATGTCGTATAAAGTTCTAGATAGATGATTGATTATGACAGTTTTCTATCTATATGTCTTGACCAAATCTTGTGCCAGCAGTCGCGGTAATACAAGGAAGACTAGTGTTATTCATCTTAATTAGGTTTAAAGGGTACCTAGACAGTATTTCTAGCCTCAAAAGGGAACAGACTTACTAGAGTTTTATGTGAGAGGAAAATATTAGAACCATTGGAGTAGAGATAAAATGTTTTGATACTAATGGGACGGATAGCGGCGAAGGCAAACCTCTATGTAATAACTGACGTTGAGGGACGAAGGCATTGGTAACGAACAGGATTAGATACCCTAGTAGTCTTTGCAGTAAATTATGAGTGTCATAGACTAAAATATTTGGTGTATAAATGAAAGTGTAAGCATTCCACCTCAAGAGTAATGTGGCAACGCAGGAACTGAAATCACTAGACCGTTTCTGAAACCAGTAGTGAAGTATGTTGTTTAATTCGATGATCCTCGAAAAACCTTACCACAATTTGAATGATATTTTTTTATTTATGTACCTGTGTTACCCCCACAACATAAATTAAGTAAGTTACCTTACTTTAAATATTACAAGTGTTGCACGGCTGTCTTAAGTTAATGTCGTGAGACTTTGGTTAGATCCATTAAATTAACGTAAACCCTTGCTTTATTTTACATATATAGAGCAGTTCACCCAATTTATTGGATATGATAATAGGGATTAAGACAAGTCATCATGACCTTAATATTGTGGGCTATAGACGTGCCACATATTCCTAGACAAAGAGATGCAAAAATGTGAATTTAAGCTAATCCATAAAATAGGATAAAAAATGGATTGTAGTCTGAAACTCGACTATATGAAAAAGTAATTGCTAGTAATCGTGAATCACCATATGTCACGGTGAATTTAATCTCGGATTGGTACTAACCACTCGTCACATGCTGAAAGGAGCCTGTGCAATAAGTTTGGCTATTTAATAATTCTTCCTATTAATAATTAGTTAATATTTAGACTTTTTTAAAAATTCTATAAGATACTTTATTGGATAGTTTTCGTATGCGTGACTTTGATTGGTGTTAAGTCGAAATATGGTTCGTGTAGTGGAAATTGCACGGGATTAATAAAAATTAACAACAACCCCCTATACAAAAAAAAAAAACAAAAAGTCAATACAACAAAAGTATTCACATAAATAAGACGTTTTTTTCTTATATTAGTTATAAGACGCCTTCTTATATATTTTTGCCTTTTATCACTTTTAAAAAATTATATGTATATATTTATAATGAAGTTTTTAACCTTTAAACAGTTGTAAAACTATTAATATTTTCTTCTTTATTTTTCTCAATGACTAATTTAGTGATTTACGTTAATCAATCGCATGGTTGGCCTTATTCACATAATGACACCCACCCAGAAACTAGGATTTTTCCTAGAGGTAGGGTTGAAAAAATGGAACGTAGGTACTTACAGTCCAAAGAATTCTTGGAACAACGTTCAGCACGTGCTGATAGAGTTAACCAGAAAAGAGAATTTTTGGCTTGGCAAGAGGATGTAATACGCGAAGCAAAACATAAAGCTTGGCTAACTAATTTTGCTAAAGCTCACGAGCAGAACTTAATTAGGTTTAATGAGTTAAAGAGTGCTAAAATACTAGATAATAATGCGCTACAAGAAATGTAAACTAATATAAAGGATAAGTACGGTATTTTATTTGGACAAACTAAAGAGTTTGAAAAAGTAAAAACTGAACAGGTAAGAAGACTAGAAGAGCTATAAAGGACCTACTAGAAAACCCTTATGTAATACGGGGGTACCACTACTTATACTTTTCATCCTTAGGTATATATAAATTAAATAAAAAAATAAAGTTATCGAGATGAAAATTCCTTTATTGATTACAAGAACAATAAAGAAGTCTATAGTAATGTTTAAATTAGTAATGTATATACTAGAACAATAACAGGTTAGGGCCGGGCTGGTTAGGCGCCTCATTTGGGTTGAGGAGTAGTTATGTTCGAATCATAATAACCTGACAGTAACTCTTGTTACTAAACAAAAAATAATATATATATGTACACTCTCTTTAGTGCTCCGCAAAGCGCTCTCTTGCGAAGTGCTTGTCTTAACTTCTGAGGCTAGCTTTTTTTCAATATTTTTATGTTAGATATATATCTTTTAAATGAGACCTTTACTAATGGTTCAAATCACTCTTTATTAACTTTTGTTTCACTTGCATCTATTTTTTCTGGTATTTTTGTTATTATTAGCAAAAATCCTATAGTTTCAGTTTTATTTTTAATAGGACTATTTTTAAATATAGCTGGTTATTTAATGTTGTTAGGTATAAACTTTATAGGTTTATCTTATTTATTAGTATACGTAGGAGCAGTCTCTATTTTATTTTTATTTATACTTATGTTAATTAATGTTAGAATATCTGAACTTACTACTGATAACAGTAATAGTATTCCATTGGCAATTATGATCGGTATTTTCTTTAATGTAACATTATATAAATTGTTACCTACTAATCTAAGTTCAATATTTAATATATATGCATATTCAAATGCGGCTAGTGTAAATAATATGTCTTATTCTACTCATTACACTCCTATGAATATTAAAGATCTGAGTGTTTTAGCTTCAAATAATGACATATCATTTGTTAGTTCCCATATCTGAGATGGTGCATTAGCTGAAACATCTCATATAACAAGTATTGGTAATATATTATATACTAGTTACCCTTTATGATTATTAATAACATCTATTATATTATTACTAGCTATGGTAGGAGCTATTGTTATAACTATAAAGTCTACAGAAAAATAAAGATACTTTAGACATAATATAAAAAAACATTATTAAGGGATATGTAGTAGAAGGTTCTACATTTTTATTGCAGATCGAAAATTCGGGGTTCAATTCCTCCGTATCTCTTGTCGCTTTGCTGGCCAAGAAAGTGCCAGCCTTAGATATTTGTATGGTTTTTTTTTAACTTTTTATTAATTCTTATTAGCTCAATGGTAGAGCAGGATACTTCTAATATCTAGATTCAAGTTCGAGTCTTGGATAGGAATATATATAGCTATATTTAGATAAAAAACAATAAGTTAATACAAAAAAAAAGTATTCACATTAATAAGGCGTTTTTTCTTATCTTATTTATAAGACGCCTTCGTATATATTTTTGCCTTTTATCACTTTTAAAAAATTATATGTATATATTTATAATGAAGTTTTTAACCTTTAAACAGTTGTAAAACTATTAATATTTTCTTCTTTATTTTTTTCAATGACTAATTTATTTAACCTTTTAACTGTTAAATGTGACGCACCCAGACCATGAGGTGTGTATTTCCAAGATAGCGCTAGCCCTCAAATGGAAGCTCTAGTAGAACTACACGATAACATTATGTTTTACCTTGTTATCATTTTATTTGGTGTTGCATGAATATTAGTTTCTATTATAAGAAATTATGTTTATAGTAAATCTCCAATAAGTAATAAATACCTTAACCACGGAACACTTATAGAACTTATATGAACTATAACTCCTGCTTTAATATTAATTTTAATAGCATTTCCTTCATTTAAATTATTATATTTAATGGACGAAGTTAATGATCCTTCAATGTCTGTATTAGCAGAAGGTCATCAATGATACTGAAGTTACCAATACCCTGATTTTCTTGGTAATGATGACGAAGAATTAGAATTTGATTCATATATTGTACCTGATTCTGATTTAGAAGAAGGAGGGTTAAGATTATTAGAAGTTGATAATAGAGTTATGTTACCTGAATTAACTCATATTAGATTTATTATAACATCTGGAGATGTTATTCATTCTTTTGCTTGTCCTTCTTTAGGTATTAAATGTGACGCTTACCCTGGTAGACTAAACCAAGTGTCTGTACTAGTAAATAGAGAAGGGTCATTTTTTGGACAATGTTCAGAAATATGTGGAATATTACACAGTTCAATGCCTATTGTTATCGAATCTATCTCACTTGAAAAATTCCTTTCATGATTACAGGAACAATAATTTTTACATATTATGTATGTACATTCTCTACAGGATTATTCAAATAATTAAATAAAAAAAAAATTCTAGACATCTATCCACTAAATTGTTTATATTAGTAATAGAGTTACACATTTATCGCTTAAAACTATTTAAAGGAATTAGCTCAATTGGTTGAGCAACCGTTTTACACACGGAAGGTTAGGTGTTCGAGTCACCTATTCCTTACGCGACTATTCATAAGTAATTAAATTATTTCTTACTTGTCCTACGGTTTATTATATTTGACAATCTATTTTTTTATTAGATCATTCATTTAATTACTTATGTTTATAGCAATATTTATTTACATTTATTTTTTTAGAGTTAGATTACAATTATGAATTTATCATTAATAGTTTTTTAATAGGTATACTAGGGTTTGTTTTAAATAGAAGAAATATTATACTTATGCTTATTTCAATTGAAATAATGTTATTAGCTATTACATTTTTAATTTTATTAGCTTCACTTAGTTTTGACGATATATTAGGTCAAACATACGCAATATACATAATAGCTGGAGCAGAATCAGCTATAGGATTAGGTATCTTAGTGGCATTTTATAGATTAAGAGGAAGTGTTGCAATAGAATTTAAATAATGTATTTAGCCATAATAATATTACCTTTATTAGGTTTAATCGTTTCTGGGCTTTTGTTAAGATTAGGATATAAAAGTAAAATATTGAAAGTTCTATTATCATTAACTTTTTATATCTTGCTTTTATGACCTTTTAAGGTAATTTTACCTTTATTAGGTTTAAATTACCTTTTTCCTGAATTTTCTGGCTTGTTTGCTTGCATATTTACTGTTGCTACCTGTTTTTTTGAGAACAATAATAAGTTATTTAGTTTTATTCAGTTATTATAGACATTTATAATAGCATGTACATTAGCATATTTTGCTTATGCTTTTACACAATGTGAATTTCTGTATTTACTTTTTGCTTATTTACCCTTGTTTGCTGAAGGTTGTACAAATGAAAGCTTTGTATATATACCTAGTAAATTGGCTTTGTTTATCGAAGATAATAATAGCCCCTCGCCACCACATAATATCCCTCTGCCGGAAGTTAGTGGTTCTTCTTCATCTTCACCTTCACCTTTACCCTTACCTCCTGCATCTTCTAATTCAGTCGTACATGATTTATCTTTCGAACAAAAGCTGTTACATTATAGATTTAGGAGCTTAGAGGATGCTAGAAGGGTAGATATAGCAAAAAGGATATTATTGAATAAAAAAAAAAATAATTTCCTCGAAACAGAATGTTCCTCATAAGATAGAACAAGCTATCTAGGATCACATCTGAGGTAACCATTGGTATGATATCTACCGTAGGCAGAATCATTCATTAAGTTACAGAGTATATTTTGAAGGTCGTGTATAAATTATTATACAGGCGCAAAAAACAAAAAAAAAAATTCATAAAAAAAATAAAGAAAGAAAAAGTGTAGATTCGCAAAAATACGTAATATTAGTTATAAACATTTTTATAACCTTACTAACCAATTTACCCTGCTTACATTACTCGCAAAGCGTTTAATAAAAACGTTGTATAAATTTGGTATCTTTCAGGAAAATTTATTTTATTCTTATTTATTAATTAATGTTACTTATCTTATTGCTTTTAATACCTTTAATGGGTGTATTTCTTATATCTACAACTACATATAACGATAACTATGAAAATAATGATAGAGTTTCAAGTTTAAAACAGACTAAAGTAATAGCTTTAACTACATCAATAATAAACTTTTTTGTTTCTTTGATAGTGTTTATGTTATTTAACTTTAGTAACAATCAATTTCAATTTGTACAAGAATATCATAAAATCAATAGTTTTGACTTCTACTTAGGAGTGGACGGCCTATCTATATATTTCGTTCTTTTAACTACAATGATAATGCCTATATCCCTTTTATCTAACTGAAATTCCATATCAGAAAACGTTAAATCTTACGTAATTATAATATTACTATTAGAAACATTATTATTAGCAGTGTTTTTAGTATTAGATATTTTACTTTTTTATATTTTCTTTGAAAGTATTTTACCTCCTTTATTTTTATTAATAGGTTTATTTGGTTCTAGCTAATAAAGTTAATGCTAGTTATTATTTATTTTTATATACTCTATGGGGTTCTTTATTTTTATTATTATCTATACTTACAATGTCTTCAATAATGGGAACTACTGATTTTGATGCTTTATACAAAACAAATTTTGATTATAAAACTCAAATTTTCTTATTTATTGGTATATTTATAGCTTTTGCTGTAAAAACTCCTACTATATTTTTAAATACCTGACTTTTAAAGGCTCACGTTGAATCACCTTTGGGTGGAAGTATTATATTGGCAGCTATTGTATTGAAACTTAGTCTGTATGGTATATTAAGATTAATATTACCTTTACTACCTAAAGCCTACATATATTTTACATCTGTAATATACGTAATAGGTGTTATAACTATAATATACGCTAGTTTTAGTACTTTAAGAACAATAGACGTTAAAGAACTAATTGCTTATAGTTCTGTATCACATGCCGCAGTTTATCTACTAGGTGTATTTAGTAATTCAGTACAAGGTATAGAAGGTGCTATTACACTTGGATTAGCACACGGTTTTGTATCATCTGGTCTATTTATATGTGCTGGAGGTATTTTATACGACAGATCATCTACTAGATTAATTACTTTTTATAGAGGTATAGCACAAGTCATGCCTTTATTTTCTGTATTGTTTTTCATACTTTGTCTAGGAAATGCTGGAACACCTTTAACTGTTAATTTTGTTGGTGAATTTATGAGTTTATATGGAACATTTGAAAGATTACCTTTATTAGGTGCATTCGCTAGTTCTTCAATTGTATTAAGTGCAGCATACACTATGTATATGTTCAATAGAATAGCATTTGCAGGATCATATTCAAGATTCTTTAAATTTAATATTCCCGACTTAAATAAGAGAGAATTTGTTATATTATTAACATTAGTCGCATTTACAGTAGTATTAGGTGTCTATCCTGCTCCTATATTAGATGGTTTACACTACTCTGTTTCTCTACTAATATACCATGCTTAAAAAAAAACTTCTTTTTAAAATGTTTACATTAGTAATATATATATTTATAAACTTTTATAAGATTTTTCCATAATATATATAGCTTTCCTAGCTTTAAACCTTATTTTTTTTTTTTTTTCTCTCGTATTACTTGGCTTAATATCAGGTGTCCTGTCGCAAAGCGCTCGCAAAGCGCTCAAAGCCCATCTTTAACAGGACAACTATTTTTTTTTTCTCTTATGCTATTTTACTATATATTTTTTTTTATGGTAAAAGAATTATACACTAAAGATAATTATACTAATAATTACCTATATTTAATGGAATTTCTCTTGAAGGTTTAAAACTTAAAAAACTTTATGATACAAGCTGCAAAAATAATAGGAACAGGATTAGCCACTACAGGACTTATAGGTGCTGGAGTAGGTATAGGTGTCGTTTTCGGAGCTCTTATATTAGGTGTGGCAAGAAACCCATCTTTAAGAGGACAACTATTTTCTTATGCAATTTTAGGATTTGCTTTTTCAGAAGCTACAGGTTTATTTGCTTTGATGATGGCTTTCTTGCTACTTTATGTGGCATAGCTATTAGAGCTTACAGAGTTGTATCAAATTCTTGATTTGTATAAAAATAAATTTCGATAAAGATTTGTGAAATAAACATATGTATAGCGCCAAAGAAAGCTAAAGCTCTTTATAAACGTTATGAGGATTTGTTAACTAATATATGTCTTAAACATGAGGTACCGGCGGAATTATAAATTCTTTCGCATATAAAGGGTATGGTTTATACAGCATGACAAGATAGAAGGAATGAGCATTATTTTCATATAGCAGTTACATGTAAACTAGGTAATGCTGTCTGAGTTCGTAACAGTATACTTTTAAGTAAAAAAGATTTTTTAGCTTGAAAGCGTATGCCCTATTATGCGGAATCGTGTGTTTTTGCAGCTTCCCACCATGATGATTACATAACTCAACTCTAGACCCAATTTATCTATAGGTAGCGACGATATAATACAGGATATACCGTGAATATTACATAATAAAAAATTTTTTTTTTTTCATCTTCAATATATTATACAAAACTATAAAGACATGGCTAATAACCAAGCATAAATAAACACACATTATCTTATAGTCTACATTAGTTATATATATATAAAAAATAATAATATTATTATATATTATGTATTATGTATTATACTAATAATATATATACACATGTATGACTGAAAAAAAAAGCAGTTATATATAACAATTCCTTTAAAGGTCCTGTGTTTAATTACACTAAGTCACTTGCTCGCAAAGCGCTATGTTTGCTTTATTTAACTTAAGCAAGCGCAAAGCGATAGGGACAATTACTATTATTATTAATCTTATGCCTCAATTAGTACCATTTTATTTTATAAATCAAGTAACATTTGCATTTGCAATAATTGCACTATTAATATTCGTATTTTCTAAATACATATTACCTAGATTTGTTCGTTTATTCACTACACGTGTTTTTATAAGCAAATTATAATTTCTTACATTATTTCTTCTTAATGTAATGTCATGTATCTTCTCGCAGCACTCACTTGCAAAGGGAAAAAAAGCGCTGTGTCTTTAGTGTCTTTAGTGCCTTTAGTGCCTTTAGTGCCTTTAGTCTTGTGTGCGCTAGATTCTTTATTTAAATAAATATTAACATTTTTTTTTTTTTATGAATTTTTTTTCAAATATAATAAGTCCATTAGATCAATTTGAGATAAGAAATCTTATAAGCCTAGACGCTCCTGTATTAGGTAATCTTTCTATATCTTTAACAAACATAGGGTTATATTTAACTATAGCTGGAGGTTTAGTTTTCATTATAAGCCTTCTATCAAATAACAACAATAGAGTTGTATCAAATGCTTGATCAGTATATCAAGAATCTATATACGCTACTGTACATAGTATAGTTGTTGGTCAAATAAACGACAAAAAAGGTCAAGTTTATTTCCCATTTATGTATGTATTATTCTTATTTATATTAGTTAATAATTTAATAGGTATGGTTCCTTACAGTTTTGCTTCAACAAGTCATTTTGTATTAACATTCTCATTAAGTTTTACAATAGTATTAGGTGCAACTATATTAGGATTCCAAAAACATGGTTTAAAATTCTTTTCTTTATTTGTTCCTGCTGGTTGTCCTTTAGCTTTATTACCTTTATTAGTGATGATTGAATTTATTTCATATTTAGCTAGAAATGTATCTTTAGGATTAAGATTAGCTGCTAATATTACAGCTGGTCATATGCTATTAAGTATTTTAAGTGGATTTGTTTATAATATAATGAATTCAGGATTAATTTTCTTTGTTTTAGGATTAATACCTTTATTATTTATTATAGCATTCTCTGGATTAGAGTTAGCTATAGCTTTCATACAAGCACAAGTATTTGTAGTATTATCTTCATCATATATAAAAGATGGATTAGACTTACATTAAATTAAATACAAGCCATAACGCTTTGCGAGCGCTCTTAAAGGTTTAAAAGCGCTGGCTTAGACAAAGTGAAAACAAACAAAACAAAAAAAAAAAGTTTAAAAGTTTCAAAAAAACAAACTTTCAAACAAACAAATACTCTCATTAGTTTAATGGTAAAACCGGATATTCCTAATATCTATTTTAAAGTTCGAGTCTTTAATGAGAGTATATCTTTGTGCTTTATTTTTTTTTCTTCTAGTATTCAGAAATAACAGCGCTTCGCGAGAAGAAAAAAAAAAGAAGCTAAATAACTAGTAAGTATTAATAATATATATTAGTTATATATATTTTTTTTTTCTATGTGATATATATTGTATAACAATATTGTTTTTTTATTGTAGCAAAGTCCAATACTTGATGGATATACTTATAAAAGCTAAAGCTTTGGTCTTAAACAGAAATTACATTAGCACAACACTTTGTGTCACAAAGTGTTGTGATTAAAAATGAAAAAAAAGTCCTATATTAAGTTTTATTTTAGTTTTATATACAATTACTTAAACTGGCTTAGTTATATCCATAGAAAAAAAAAAAAGTTATTAAAAGAATAATAATAAGTATTATTATTGCTTTATCTTTCTTATATCTTTTTTTCTTCTCGCGAAGCGCTGTAATTTCTGAATACTAGAAGAAAAAAAAAAGTTTTAAGGCAAAACAAAGCACTCGCTGCATTAAACATATTTGTATTTAGAATCTTTAAATAATAATTATTATGTCAAATTTAAATAGAAGTGCTTTTCAAGGACATCCTTTTCATTTAGTGTCACCTTCTCCTTGACCATTATTTACTTGTATTAGTCTATTAACTTTAACTCTTTCAGGTGTATTAACAATGCATGGTTTCTCTAACGCAGGCTTTTGATTAGCATGTGCATTAGTATTAGTAATGTCAAGTATGTTTTTCTGATTCAGAGACGTTGTTTCAGAAGGAACTTACTTAGGAAATCATACTTTAGCTGTACAAAGAGGAATAAATATGGGAGTTGCTTTATTTATAGTTAGTGAAGGTTTATTTTTCTTAGCTATATTCTGAGCTTATTTTCATAGTGCATTATCACCTACTGTAGAACTGGGAGCTCAATGACCTCCTATGGGTATAGAAGCAATTAATGCTTTCGAATTACCATTACTTAATACTGTTCTATTATTAGCCAGTGGTGTTACTATTACTTATTCTCACCATTCCTTAATACAAGGAAATAGAAACGGAGCTCTATACGGAGCAATGTTTACTATAGTTTTAGCTTTAATATTTACTGCATTCCAAGGTGTAGAATATTCAGTTTCTTCATTCACTTTATCAGATGGTGCCTTTGGATCATGTTTCTACTTTGGAACAGGTTTCCACGGTTTACATGTTATTATAGGTACAATATTTTTATCTGTAGCTTTATGAAGAATATTAGCTTACCATTTAACTGAAAATCATCATTTAGGATATGAAGCTGGTATATTATATTGACATTTTGTAGATGTTGTATGATTATTCTTATATGTATCAATGTATTATTGAGGTTCTTAATATGCTCGTTAACAGCAAAAAAAATAAAAAAAAATAACTATAAAAATGTTTACATTAGTAATGTATTGAGTTATATAATTCGTACATTAGTAATATATAAGATGGGTGATATATTATTTAATTAAATACCTACATTTACTTTTTATTAATTATTATTTTCACATGCAAGAAAACTACAGCACTTTACATAACTTATTAAATAACATAGTTGGTTATTTAAGTAACATACCTTTCGATTATTTAAATAACTTTATACCTAGTTATTGTATAATATTCATTATTGCATTTATAACTTTATTAGGCTTTGTATCATTTGCAGATAATGCAGCTGGACGAATAACTGTGGATAGCTATCTGGATACTCAAGCAGATTTAGAAAGACGAGCCAATGACAATAATATACCTTTAAACTTAGCTTTTATCTATGTAATGAATCCAACTTGAAATTCTCCTCGTCCTTTTTTAATAGATAAAAATGATAGAGCTGGATTACGTATAAAATCTCTTTTCCCAGATAGGAGCGCATCATCATTTCGTATAGTAGACGGTAAAGGTGGGTTTGTTTATAATCCGGGTAGGGTAGTTGTAAATAACCAAGGCGAGTTATTAACTAATGTTAATACTTACAGCTTTGATATAGTGAACCAAGCTAGAGGTGTCCTAAGTGGAGGGTTACCTGTACAAAGAATACCTCACGCGAATAGTCCTCATTCAATTACTGTTTTAAGAGTTTTAAGAGATGTATAATACAAGGTTATGGCTATTATTTCTATATTTACTTTTTAGAGTTATATTACAATTATGAGTTTAACATTAGTACTTTTTTTAATAGGAATTTTAGGATTCGTATTTAATAGAAAAAATATAATATTAATGCTTATTTCTATAGAAATAATGCTTTTAGCTATTACATTCTTAATATTGGTAAGTTCTATAAATTTAGATGATATTATAGGACAAACATATGCTATTTATATTATAATTGTAGCTGGTGCAGAATCTGCTATAGGTTTAGCAATATTAGTTGCTTTTTACAGATTAAGAGGAAGTATAGCAATAGAATATAAATAATGTATTTAACTATTATCATATTACCTTTATTAGGATCAATAGTATCTGGTTTTTTCGGTAGAAAAATCGGAGTGACAGGAGCTCAATTAATAACATGTTTATCAGTTTTCACTACTACTGCTCTTTCTATTTTAGCTTTTTTTGAGGTAGGTATGAATAATGCGCCTGTTTCCATTCAATTATTTAGATGAATCGATTCAGAGTCCTTAAATGTTTTATGAAGTTTTAACTTCGATTCTTTAACAGTATCAATGTTAATACCTGTGTTAATAGTATCTTCATTAGTACACTTATATTCTATAGGTTATATGAGTCATGATCCTCACAATCAAAGATTTTTTAGTTATTTAAGTTTATTTACTTTTATGATGATAATATTAGTAACAGGTAATAATTATTTGCTTATGTTTGTAGGATGAGAAGGTGTAGGAGTATGTTCATATTTACTAGTTAGTTTTTGATTTACTAGAATAGCAGCAAATCAAAGTTCTTTATCTGCTTTTTTAACAAATAGAGTAGGGGATTGTGTGTTAACAATAGGTATGTTTGCTATAATATGATCTTTTGGTAATGTGGACTATGCTACAGTGTTTTCTACTGCACCATTTGTAAGTGATAATATAGTTACACTAGTTGGTATATGTTTATTAATAGGTGCTATGGCTAAAAGTTCTCAAGTAGGTCTTCATATATGATTACCTATGGCTATGGAAGGTCCTACTCCTGTTTCTGCATTGATACACGCTGCTACAATGGTTACAGCTGGAGTATACCTATTAATACGTTCATCTCCTTTAATAGAATATAGTTCTGCTGTATTATTAATTTGTTTATGATTAGGAGCTATTACTACTGTATTTAGTTCATTAATTGGTTTATTCCAACAAGATATTAAAAAAATTATAGCTTATTCAACTATGAGTCAGTTAGGGATGATGGTTATAGCTATAGGTTTATCTTCTTATAATATAGCAATATTTCACTTAATAAATCATGCTTTTTATAAAGGATTATTATTCTTAGGAGCAGGTGCAGTTATACATGCTGTAGTAGATAATCAAGATTTACGTAAATATGGAGGGTTAAGAGTATTTTTACCTTTAACTTATACTGTTATATTAATAGCTAGTCTTAGTTTAGTTGCTTTCCCTTTTATGACAGGATTCTATAGTAAAGATTTTATATTAGAATCAGCTTATGGTCAATATTACTTTTCTGGTACAGCTGTATACTTTGTTTCAACTATTGGTGCAATGTTTACTACTCTATATTCAGTTAAAGTTTTATATTTAACTTTCTTAACTAATCCTAATGGATCTGTAAATTATTATAAAAATGCTCATGAAGGCGATATCTTTATAAGTTTACCTTTAGTAATATTAGCTATTTTTTCAATATATTTTGGATTTATAACTAAAGATATTTATATAGGTTTAGGTTCTAGTTTCTTTATAGATAATAGTTTATTTATTCACCCTTCACATGAAATACTCCTAGATACTGAATTTGCTGTGCCTACTTTATTTAAAATATTACCTTTAATATTTACTGTTTCATTGAGTATTTTATCTCTAGTATTATCCGAATTTATACCTAAAGTACTTACACAATTTAAACTATCTAGATTAGGTTACAATATATTTAGTTTCTTTAACCAACGTTTCTTAATTGAGTTGTTCTACAACAGATACATAACAGATATGGTTTTAAAATTAGGAGGACAAACTACTAAAGTCCTTGATAAAGGTTCTATAGAATTAATAGGTCCTTATGGTTTAGAAAAAGGTTTAATTAGTCTAAGTAGAAAAATATCAAAGCTAGATACGGGAGTTATAACATCATATGCACTGTATATATTAGTAGGTCTAACTTTCTATATTCTAATACCTTACTTATATGTTATAGATAATAATTTATTAATAATAATATTATTTGCTTTAATAAGTTTAAGAAAAAGCTAAAGTTACATAATTTACAATAAACAAAAAAAAAATGGTATATATTCTTAGATTTTTTACTAGGAAAAAAAGATTATTTTTACACACTATACTGGTTGAGAAAGACAGCTTGGGCTCAGCAGATGTATAAGGTATTTATATACAACTGTACCTGTACTAGATAGAAGTACCTTCAGACATTTATTACTATAGGCCTAAATGCGAGTATGCAGACACTAGATTTTATTATTACAACTATAGTGTTGTACAGAATACTTAAGGGGGCATTATGCATCAGTAGGGTCATTAGAATACACGGACCTATTAATACGTCCGGTTATCTGAAACAGTATAAAGTAATTCGCCTTAATATAAACGCCGTCTAAAGTCAGCGAAAAAAAAAAGTAACAAAAAAAAATATATAGAGGTGCTTGTGGCGACCGGTAAATTAGCTAGGATATATTATTGTCTATGGGCAGGTGTAGTCATTCGTCTGATAGAGCTAAGAAAAAGTACTTTACAGTAGAAATAAGATTTACCTGGTAAATCTATGCAGTATTGAAAGGGTGTTAAATTTGGAGAGTTATAAATAAAGTTTATATTATAGATCTAAGTTGAAAAATTTACTAGCTGAATACAACTCTAGGTTAGACAGTGTACACTTCCTATTTACTTAAAAAGACGCTTTTTAGGTGAGGTACCATTACCTAATCCCTCTGTATAAATGTGATTTCATGTAATGTAAAACTCGCCATACTGAAAAGATAATATCTTCTCAGATAAGTAGTACTAAATGCCTTGCTGTTTAATACTTTAGTTATATAACACCGGCGTAGGAACTTTTATGAATTAAGTGCTTTTTATTATAGTGTACGCCTATATAATAAAAAAAAAGTAATAATTTTTTTTTTCGGAATCACTATCGCTTATACTTCCTAGGTCCTCCGTAATATAAGCTATACATATCAAGGATTGCCTGAAATGTGATACTGTATAGATTATTCTATCTAATTAGGTATGGGTCTAGTTAAGGTAGAACATATCTTTTTTCTATTTTTTACATTAAGATAAATTATTTTTAGCTGTATCTAAACTCTTTGCATCGCCTAGGCTAAAAGATATACGCGCCCATAATATTTGTTCAAACGTTAAAGGTTGAGGTGGGAAAGTAGAAGGTAAAGCAGATGGTTAAGGCGAAGCTGATGGAGAAGACAAAGTAGTTAATCCTGGTAGGGCTGTTTGAGGTAGGGATTCTACTAGGACTATTATCCATCTACAAAGCTATTTTTTCCAGCTAAGTATACAGAGCACTCCTTGACCCCAATTTCAGCGAATAAAAGCTTAAAGGCAAAAAAAGACTAATTCGTACTGTTTAAATAAATAAGCAATATTACACAGTACAAGTGCAAATGTAAATATGTATAAATAGTGAATAAAACTTAATAATTGACTTACATTTTTTAATAAAAAAGGAAAGGGTAATAAAGATACAAGCGAAAAAAACCAACCATTATTGGAAAAATATAATATTAACTTAACAAAGGTAGTATAAGTCTAAATGGCAAAAGGAGAAAAAAAAAGTAAATAAAAGATAGGAGTGAAAGCATCAGATTAATCTTTATTTCATAAAAATAACTTTTATCATAACTTTTATAATATAGGTAATTGTCTCAATCTGCCTATTCGAGTAAGCAAACATACGTGACTCAGTGTAATAGAACAAACAAAAAACAAACAAACAAATAAACAAACGAACAAACATAGATACGCACCACCTTAAAAGGAATATAAAGTTTTTTTCCTAAACAAAAATAGCTATAAAAAAAAAGTTTTTTTTTATTTAACTTTGTACAGGTAGACTTACAAATGAATGAGGTTTAGGTGGACTGTTTAAACATCACTCTAAACTACTGTAAGCTCTGTTTAATAAACTTTGTAAGTAGTCTGTATAAAACTGTGGTGTTAATCATGGATATCTAGAAACACTCTTACCTTCAACTAATTGTAGGTATACGATGTATAAGAATAATCATGTCGCTACAACAGATATTATAGATCCAAAACTACTTATTAAGTTTCAACCAGCAAATGCGTCAGGGTAATCACTTATTCTTCTAGGCATACCTTGTAAACCTAAGAAATGTTGAGGGAAGAATGTTAAATTAACTCCTATAAATAATAATCAGAAATGTACTTTAGCTATATTCATATTATAAGTTAAACCTAACATTTTAGGTATTCAGAAATATCAACCAGCAAACATTGCAAATACAGCTCCCATACTTAAAACATAATGGAAATGAGCTACAACGTAATATGTATCGTGGAATGCTATATCTAAAGATGCATTAGCTAAAACTACTCCACTTAAACCTCCTATTGTAAACATGAACACAAATCCTAATGAAAATAACATTGATGGTGACATTTTTATAGAACCTCCGTAACATGTAGCTAATCAAGAGAATATTTTAATTCCTGTAGGAACTGCTATAATAAGAGTAGCAGCTGTAAAGTAAGCTCTTGTATCTACATCTAAACCTACAGTATACATATGATGACTTCAAACTATAAATCCTAATATACCAATAGACATCATAGCATAAACCATACCTATGTAACCGAAAATAGGTTTGTTAGAGTTAGCAGAAATTGTAGTACTAATTATACCAAAAGCTGGAACAATTAATATATAAACTTCTGGATGACCAAAAAATCAAAATAAATGTTGGAATAAGATAGGATCTCCTCCTCCAGCTACTTCAAAGAAAGAAGTATTAAAATTTCTATCTGTAAGAATCATAGTAATTCCTCCTGCTAATACAGGTAAAGATAATAATAATAATATAGCAGTAATAATTACAGCTCAACCAAATAAAGTTAATTTATGTAATCTTATACCAGGAGTTCTCATATTTACTATAGTAGTAATAAAGTTCATTGCACCTAATAAACTACTAACACCTGAAAGATGTAATGCAAATATAGCTAAATCTACACTAGGACCACTATGACTTTGTAATCCTGATAATGGAGGATATAAAGTTCAACCTGTTCCTACTCCACCTTCTATACAAGCGGAAAATATTAATAACATTAAACTAGGAGGTAATAATCAAAAACTTATGTTATTTAATCTAGGAAATGCCATATCAGGTCCTCCTACCATTAAAGGTAATAAAAAATTACCAAAACCTCCTATTAAAGCAGGCATAACCATAAAGAAAATCATTAATATAGCATGGGCTGTAATTATACTATTATATAATTGGTTATCAGCTATATACTGAACACCAGGTCCAGATAATTCAAGTCTTATTAAAACTGAAAATGCTGTTCCAAGTAAACCTGAGAATAGAGAAAATATAAGGTATAACGTTCCAATGTCCTTTGCATTACTTGATAAGAATCAACGCTCTAATCAAAGAGATATCTTCGCAGTCTCTACTTCCAAGCTCCTTTGACTCTGTGGGTTAGAAAAACAGGCTATCTCATTTTGTGTATTATTATAGGTAATGTAATGCGAAAAAGAGAATATCTAAAAGTTGCGTCAACCTTTAGATATAAAAAAGTATTATAAAAATAAGAGCTATGAGATTCGAACTCACATTGGAATGATTAAAAGTCACATACTTTACCATTAAGTTAAGCTCTCTTAGAGACAACGATAACTATTCTTATCAAAAACAATTTTTTGTTTTGTTCTTTACCCTATGTATCTAACTAAATTTAACATATAAAGACATTAGAAACTCATAATACGTGTGTGTTGTTGATTAACTTATACTGGTTAGCACATAACTGATTAACTTATATAGGTTAGCACATAATATGTGTGTATGTGATAGGACCTTTTAAGGTATATAAAGTTTTTTTTTTATTTATTTGTAGTTGCTTTGTCTACTTTCTATCGAAAGTGCATTTTTACCTAATTCAAAGGCAAAACCTAAAGTTAACACTAAGAAAAATAAAAGCATTATTATTAAACCAAATATACCGTTAGCGTACGCACTTACCACATAAGGGTATACTAATAGTATTTCTAAATCAAATAATAAGAATAATAAAGCAAATATGAAAAATGATATACTGAATTCACTTCTATTTTGTCCTAAAAATGAATGAAATCCACACTCGAAAGCACTGTCTTTTTCTTCGTATGGGTTATGTGGGGCAAAGATTAAATTTACAGCTAATAATATTATTGCTAATATAGGTATAAATATAAGAAAAAATGTTTGACTTGTCATTTAAGCTTTAAATAATATAAGACTAAGAATACTAACTATATTAAATCATTCTCCTGGTATATATATAAATAATATAAGTAAAAGAGTTAAAACGGAAATAGTGCTACTTAACGCACTGTTTATTGTAATATTGCTTGGATTAAATTCCACTCTAAGACCATTAGATGTATTATCGTTTGCTGTAAACGAGGCGGGATTTATGTAAGCAACTAGATTTAAATTCTTAACTGAAGGGTTTATTTTGTAATCGTGTTTAAAAAAGAAAATTTGTTTTATTAAACTAAGATAATAACCTGCTCCTATAACACTAGTTAATATTGCTACTAGAGTCATAAATACATAACCGTTATCTAAGGCAGCACTTAAAACCATCTGTTTAGCAAAGAATCCTATTAGAGGAGGTACTCCTACAAATGAGAATAAAGTAATGGCTAAACTTATAGCTAATAATGGATTAATGTAAAAATAACCTTTTATTTGATTAATAAGCTGTATAGGTGAATTGTTAACATCAAGTAAATTCTTGTACTCTTTATCTTTATATACGTGTAAATATAAAGTATATCCTATAGTTACTAATATTATAAATGCGTTTAAATTTGATATAGAGTATTGTAATATATAGAATATATATGCTTGTATAGATTCGGCTTTATTTATAGTTAAGGCTAATAGTATAAACCCTACATGGCTAATAGTACTATAGGCTAATAATCTTTTTATTCTAAATTGAGTTAAACCTACAACAGAACCTATTACTAGAGAAAATAAACTACTTAACAATAATATATTTTTTCAAGAGAAATTTAAGTAAGAATACTCTGTGTAGAAAACTAATTCTAAGAAAAAGGCAAATATAGATATTTTTGCCACTATAGCTACATAAGTAGTAACTATTGTAGGTATTCCATCATAAACATCCGGAGATCAAAAGTGGAAGGGAGCAGCACTTACTTTGAATAAGAATCCCACTGATAATATTATTAAAGATAAGTGTAGATAATATGGTTGGTATCAGTATGTAAGACTATTTAAGTCCTCTATTTCACTTATACTGCTTATCACATATATATTGTCTAAGTTAGTAGTACCAGAGTTAACGTATAATAAGGCTGAACCTAATAAGATAAAACAAGAAGATAATCCTCCTAATAAGAAATAAGTTAACCCACTAGCAGTTGCTGATTCTGAATCTCTATATAAAGTAGACAGTATGTATAAACCATAACTTTGTAACTCTATAGATAAGAATACAGAAATTAAGTCTGCTGTACTCATTAAAAATACCGCTCCACATAATATAAATACTATTATAAGTGCGTATTCTATTATACGAAATTGTTCTGCTGTTTTGTTTGAAATAGAGTTTTTATTGTATGTTAATTTGGTAGTTAACAATTTATAAAAAGATGATTGTTCTTTTATAAAGACTTTTCTAGGATAAAAAGCAGTTAATACCAGTATAACGGCACTAATTAAGAATATAAATATGTTGAAAGATTGTGTAAATG
Source organism: Puccinia horiana (assembly GCA_001624995.1). Taxonomy (NCBI): domain Eukaryota; kingdom Fungi; phylum Basidiomycota; class Pucciniomycetes; order Pucciniales; family Pucciniaceae; genus Puccinia; species Puccinia horiana. The sequence continues at coordinate 1,413 of LWDY01000049.1, read as the reverse complement.
TTGTAACATTAAATAATCCACCATATACACCTATACCTTTTTCCAGTGCTTTAGTAAATAAATTGTTTAAAGCTAAAAAACTGGCAAAAAGTAAACCAGTTATAACTATTCTTGAAAATAATATTGATTTGTCCCGTCTTAAAGTAACGGCGTTTGAAACTAATAAAGAAATTAATAAAGAAATTAACATTAAATTTGCGAGCGATACTATAATTTTTTTTTTTATTTTTTTTTTATCTGTTAAAAGGTTATCTTCTTTTAGAAGAAGCCTGTTCGTTAGAGCCATCTACTTCTGAGATGCTTCTAGTAGTACCCGCTGTAATAAAAATATTTATAAAGAATAAAAATAATCTATTTACAGGAGCAGCGGTAGGGGTAATTACTTAGAGCTATTGGTGTGAATATCTACCAGAGTGTTTTCAAGTAAACTAACTAATGGAACTATTATTAGAAAGTGTGAAAAATATAATACAGTACTTATTTGACCGAATTCTATAAATGGTGTTTCAACGTGTTTAGCTCCTAATTGCATTAATATTAAAAAGTTTACTACAAATATATAAAATATTATTTTACTTAATGGTCTAAATTGTAAACCTTTAGTTTTACCTAAATCTGTAAAGGGCATAACTAATAATATTAATATAGCAGCAAACATAGCTATTACACCTAATAATTTATTAGGTATAGATCTTAAAATAGCATAGAAAGGTAATAAATATCATTCAGGTACTATAGCAGGAGGAGTTTGCATAGGATTACCTGGAATATAATTATCACTATCACCTAAAACATTAGGCATAAAGAAAACAAACATACTTAAAACAAACATAAATATAAAAATAGTAATTAAATCTTTAAATAAGTAATAAGGTGCAAAAGGCACTCTATCGTAATAACCTGGCACACCTAAAGGATTACTTGCACCAGCAGTTTCATGTACAGCTATTAAATGCATTAATGCTAAAGCAGCTAATACAAAAGGTAATACAAAATGTAAAGCAAAAAATCTATTTAAAGTAGCATTATTAACTGAGAAACCTCCTCAAATAAATTCAACTATATCTTGTCCTATTCAAGGAATAGCACTTATAAGATTAGTAATAACTGTAGCAGCTCATAAACTCATTTGACCATAAGGTAAAACATAACCTAGGAAAGCAGTAGCTATCATTAATATAAGTATAACTGTACCTATAACTCATGCTAATGTTCTAGGAGCTCTATAAGATCCATAGTATAAACCTCTTCCTATATGTAAATATACTAAAAAGAAAAAAGCTGAAGCAGTGTTACTATGTAAATAACGTATTAATCATCCGTTATTTACATCACGCATAATATGTTCAACTGAATTGAATGCTTCTAAAACACTAGGGTTGTAATGCATTGCTAATGTAACACCTGTAACAA
>LWDY01000048.1:35000-39949 GCA_001624995.1 Puccinia horiana | reverse complement strand
AAGTAATAATCCTTAAACCTTAGATAGGGGATAGGAAATAAGGAAACGATGAGAAGTAGCGAGAGCGAATGATCATTGAGGCAAGGGGATAATAACTAACCTAAGATAGAGGTACAATACTATGATTGGGAGCCTGGCAACAGTAATTACGAATCTAATAAGTGCCATTCCATGAGTGGGTGGGGATCTAGTAGAATTTATTTGAGGAGGGTTTAGTGTAAACAATGCGACTCTGAACAGATTTTTTAGTCTTCATTTTGTACTACCTTTCATTCTAGCAGCACTAGTAGTAATACATATTCTCACGCTACATGAGCACGGTTCAAATAATCCTCTAGGGGTGACAGGGAATGCGGATAGGCTGCCAATGGCTCCTAATTTTATTTTCAAGGACCTAGTAACAATTTTCCTTTTCCTTCTAGTTCTAGCAATTTTCGTTATGTATGCACCTAACATAATAGGGCATTCAGATAATTATATCCCAGCTAATCCGATACAGACACCAGCTTCGATTGATATAGAAAACTAAGAGTATAAAAATATAAAATGTTAGAAGCAGCTAATGTTTATTGAAACCTATAAAATAAAAATAGAGGTACATGAAGAGGTCTCTTTGATAAGAGGTGAAGATCAACGGGTAAAGATAGATGGGCTAAGACAACGAGTATAACAGTAGATAATGATAAGTTGTGAAGGGTATAATAATGTAAAAAAATAGAAATATCCTCTAGTTCGATGAGGATGATCAATAAGTAAAAGTCAGTAAGGGTAAAGACCTAAAGCGATATAACATTTAAACAGCTAATAAAAGTAGTAGGAATGTGACATCCTAATGAGGTGTTTGACACGTTACACTAAGGTGTCCTGTAATAGGACACATCGTAGATGTCATCCTACTTAACCTTGATCTGCTATATGGGAGAAAATACCTAGGAAGACACCATCTAATAATAATAGATCGAGTGAGAGATCAGAAGACAGTCGAGAAAGAGGCACAAATAGAATGTATTTGTATTTGTGAAGGTATAAGAGAGTGTACTAGCTGACTGAGAGTGGAACGAGAAAGATGAGTGTAAAGGGTAAGATAAATGTAAGTCTCGAAGTACCCAAACTAAATAAGCGAATCAATCAAGAACTCTAGATGGTTTAGACAAGTGCACAGATAAATGCAAAGCCTATTAATAAGAGTTAACTGATAGGGTTTTAATAGGTGATAGGCCTGGTGTGGGGGGGTTCAAGGAATTCCGATATAAAGACTAACACAGGTATGTGAGGTTTGAAATAATTCAACTATATTTCACTAGTCTAAATAGTAAAGAATCAAGGTAGAGCTAATAATGTGTTTAAAGTAGAAGGGGATACATATGTGACAGAACAGTAAAACACATATCAGACTATAATGATATATAAAAAATAGTAGGGTTCTTTATCTTCTACATCTTGATATTCATAAATGGGATAGGGCAGCAGATCAGATCAGATCAGATAGCTGCAGTGAATATGATTTATAGATAAAAAGATAAACACGAAAAGTCACACTGATTCAAAAGACTAATTGAAAATGGTGTACAGATACTCTAGGCTTCTCTGTATTCTAATACTAAAAATAGGGATCATATAGGGTGAGTGAGCCACACATCCTAAGGGTATAAATGTAAAGTAAAAGTATAAAACTAAAATAAAGTTTTAGGAAAGGTATAGGAAATGCTAGAAAGCAGCTAAATTTAAGAGGTGAGGTGAGGTGAGGTTCATACTAAATTAGTGAGTAAGGTAAGGGTAACCATTCTGTGTAACTTAAATTAGTTCTGTGCTTTCTTTTATAAAAGAAACCTAACATAAAGTAGATACATTCTAATAAGATAATATATATACTTTATAAAAACAATTCACAGGGATGTTTATGTTTATGTTTATGTTTATGTTTATGTTTATGTTTATGTTTATGTTTATGTTTATGTTTATGTTTATGTTTATGTTTATGTTTATGTTTATGTTTATGTTTATGTTTATGTTTATGTTTATGTTTATGTTTATGTTTATGTTTATGTTTATGTTTATGTTTATGTTTATGTTTATGTTTATGTTTATGTTTATGTTTATGTTTATGTTTATGTTTATGTTTATATAATGGTCGCCCAACCATGGGAAAACAGGGTGAATTGCAGAGACATCCTTTGTTGGACAATCTGCAGCGAAACTATGATGTGTGTACTTAAGATAATAATAATAATAATAAGGCGAAAGCCTGCAAGGTATAAAATATAAGACATTATAGGACGTTCAACGACTAACGAGTGAGCCACACTAGCAATAATCTCGACACGAGAGCCCTGCTTTGGACGATTTATAGACAGCGGAGCCGTATTCAATAATAGGATAGAAAGGGGGGGGTGGGCAGGATAACGAGAGCAGCTAAGCAGTCAAAATAATAGAACTTCAAAGATGAAATAGTCTAATCCCGTATGTAAATACGGGGGGCCGAGATAAATAGCTCGGACGATTCTTCAGTGAATAGCTTTAGATGAAATAACATGCGTACCTGAGTGATATTTTCTTCCCTTCTATGCTATTCTACGTTCAATTCCTAATAAGCTACTAGGGGTAATAGCCATGTTTGCCAGTTTTCTAATCCTGCTAGCCATACCGGTAATAGACCGGAGCAGAATGAGAGGGAGTCAATTTAGACCTCTTAATAGATTTATTTTCTGAGTTCTGGTAGCGGATTTTATAGTACTCATGTACCTAGGTTCTCAACATGTAGAGCAACCTTATATTCTAGTAGGTCAAATTGCAACAGCACTCTATTTTGCCTGATTTGTAGTGCTAATTCCGCTAACATCAATCATAGAAAATACTCTAATGGATCTTAATGATGATAAGATTAAATAAATGTTGAATATCCCCTTAATAAATAATAATAATATAAGAGAGAGGAAACAATAGAACGATAATTCTTATCTTATCTTATCTTATCTTATCTAATCTAATCTTATCTTATCTTATCTTATCTAATCTAATCTAATCTAATATTATCTAATAATAAGATATATATATATATAGGAAAATACACACTTTTATAAGTTTAATAAGAGTGATTTGTGTAGGCTAGAGGTATTCACTAGAAATACGTGAGTAGATGTAGGGAACGACCTTAAATGTAGCGAAAGTATGGAGCGAATAGATAGTAGCACGGACTAAAAATGAGAAGGGAGTATATAGAGTGATATATCTATATCATAATAAGTAATATGATATCCTTCATGTTGTGCTTTCCGTACTAGATCCGAACGCTAAAATGACTAAAGACATTAAGATAACGTCAAAGTCTGCTATAGTGCTAGTAAGGCCATCAGAGCGTGTTGCTTTGTAGGATACTAAGTGAACTTCCAGCAAGCTAATGTAATTCAGCACCTAAATGGGTTAAGCTCACAGGCATAGATAGGATCAGGGATGAGCCACTTTCACTATTTTGAGAGCCTATGAGAATAATAGGCTAAATATGAAAGCGTGAACAGATAAACGAAATAACGCAGAATATAAGACCATACAACCTCCTTGTTAGGATATGCCATCTCCTCAATCAGCGTGAGTGGAGAGAGTAAGTAGAAAGGTATCTATAACACGATCCCAAGAAGGTAAAGGGTGGTTATGGTAAGGGCTCTGACTCTAGCCATCGCTCAAGCTCTAGCTCTGGCTTCTAAAATAATAATAACTAATTATAGATATAAAAAATCAGTAGCTTATGTCAACGGAATAATAGGGTACGGGAGCAGGTGACATAAAAGCAATCTGGTAATGGCAACTCATTCTTTGAATGAATAATAAATAATAATAATAGAAATAAAAAGAGTAATAGAAATGTATAGAAAATATATAAGCTAATATAGGGGGGGATGTAAAAGAAGAAAGGTAAATAAAGTAGATATAAAGGTGATATGTCATCTCATCTCATATCACCTCATCTCATAAAACTAAATAACACCTCATCTTAGTCATAAGACTAAATAACACCTCATCTTAGTCATAAAACTAAATAACACCTCATCTCATAAAACTAAATCACACCTCATGTCATTTCATCTCATATCACCTCATGTCATTTCATCTCATATCACCTCATGTCATCTCATTTCATCTAACCCTCACCCCATGTCATCTCACTTCATCTCACCTCATGTGATGTCACGTCATCTCACCTCATGTGATGTCACTTCATCACACCTCATGTCATCTCACTTCATCTCAACTCATATAAGGGGTAGATATATATATATATCTTTATATATATAAGTAAAGGTGATAAGCTAAGCCAGGTAGGGCTAAGCAGAGCAAAGCAGAACAAAGAGATAACTAAACAAGTGGCAAGTAGGCTATAAGCATAATGCGATGTAATAAAAGTAATAATAAGAAGAATAGTTGGAACATCTAACACATCCTCCAACAACCTCAACAAGCCCACCACCAATAAAGAAAGATAAGCTAAAAAGAGGGAGAAAGCTAAATAGGTAGAGACATGGATATAAGAGTATGATGGTCCATCCAATGGGATGGGATAGGATAGAAAAGAATAGAATAATTCTTTCTTTCTTTCTTTCTTTCTTTCTTTCTTTCTTTCTTTCTTTCTTTCTTTCTTTCTTTCTTTCTTTCTTTCTTTCTTTCTTTCTTTCTTTCTTTCTTTCTTTCTTTCTTTCTTTCTTTCTTTCTTTCTTTCTTTCTTTCTTTCTTTCTTTCTTTCTCTTAATAAGAAGAAAAATGAAATATAATAAGTGAGAAGCAATAAGCAATAAAAACTATATAATACTATACGATATAATGTAATATATATACTATACGAGATAAAGCTAGAGTATATGATGATAAGCATATAAAGATATACAATACTATAATAGATAATGCTAGATAGTACTATATAATACTATACGGAACAATAAAGTAAATAAGCATATAGA
>LWDY01000048.1:2500-30000 GCA_001624995.1 Puccinia horiana | reverse complement strand
GTAGGTGATAAGCTGTCCGATTTTATCAGTCAATATATGTGACAGGTAGATGATAATAAACTCCACTCGATGCGAGAAACTCCTCTAATCGGAGATGAATACCTGATTCAGGATCAGGTAAAAAAGTCATTTACATGGGGACAACACGCCTGAGTTAAAGCACGACCCATAATAATAAGAATAAGTATAATGAAAGGGTTTAAACGTTTTAGCTCATCAGAGACTACACGTGGGGCGTTCAACAGTAGTAGAAGTAGAGGTAAGAAAGGGGATAACGACCACTTCTGACTAGTGGGGCTAGTAGACGGCGGAGGGAGTTTTAGTTTTCATAAGAGTAATAATAAGTGAACACTAAATTTAAAAATAGGACAAAGTGTTTACAATCTAAGACTCCTTTATAGGGTTAAAAGCGTAATAGGAGTAGGTTCAGTATCGATTCATGATAAAGATGCGGAGTTTAGAGTTTGGAAGCTTGACCATATTATAAGATACGTTATTCCAATTTTTGATAAATACCCACTACTCACAAGTGAATATTATAATTATAATAAATTTAAGCAGGCAGCGAATATAATATCAGATAAGACACTAGGGATAGCAGAGAGGGAGGCACAACTAATAGAGCTAAAGGGTAGAATGATGCCGGAAGGTTATATTTCTCCAGCATGGTCTCTAATCGGCTATAAGGTTCTTAATCTAACAGATGCGGAGGCAGTTATATGTAAAAACTGAGTAATTGGGTTCACTGAAACGGAAGGCAGTTTTAATATAGTTGTAAATGAGAAGGGGAGGATGGTACATGCTTTTGAGGTATCGGAGGGGCGAGATCTCATTGTATGTCGTGCACTAGGTTATATTTTCAGAGCTAATGTAATAACTAAAAAAACGGATAATACAGTAGTTACGACAAAGACAAGCAGTATTTTTCATCTAGTACACTATTTCCATAGAACCCTAAAAGGGGGAAAATCTCTAGAATATCGTATTTGAGCACGATCTTTTATGAAAAAACAATCAAGTAATGAGTATTTTAGCCGGATAGGGGGGATAATGCGAAAGGTAAGGGATGGGAAGGATAAAAGATTCGTAAGTAATAATGAATAATATTCACGGTTGAATGAAGGTATAGTCCGATCCTTGGTGAAAGCCAGGCTAAGCCAATATGTTTTGACATATTAAGGTAATATAAAATGTTATCCACCACTAAGTCTACTAGGGTCACATACAGGTGGGGCCGTAGATTGTGCTATTTTTTCTCTACACCTTGCAGGAATTAGTTCAATACTGGGGGCTATAAACTTCATTACAACAGTACTAAATATGCGGAATCCGGGGATGAGTATGCATAAGCTACCTCTGTTTGCTTGAGCGATTATAGTAACAGCGGTACTGCTTCTGCTAAGTCTACCCGTTCTAGCTGGTAAAATAGTGCCAGCTCAAAATCAGGCTACATGCTGGGAACTCTTCTTTCTATAAGAGAAGACAATCAGCAGGTAACATTCTTCATGACATGTCTCATGTATGAGTGGAACCTCAACGACTGTACGCCAGAGCTATCTAATTCACTAAATCCTAAAAAAGTGCCTTTTGTCTGCCAAGGTAAAATATAGCAGGTATAAAAGAAGGGGATGGTATCCTAATAGAACCAACTCAAGAAAGATATATAAAAGGTAAACAGAATAATCCTAGCATAGCATTCAAATAGCCTAAAAAGTAAAGATGTTTCAATAGTAATGCAACAATGTCAAGTAATAGGGCAAGGTAGATAAGTAAAAGGAAACAAACATATGGGTTTTATACATGTAGTCGATTTAAATCTAATAAATGGGTAAAATGCGTGGGCCTAAGATACATCAATGTATAAAACGGATGGGGGGGGGGTATATAAATAAGAAATCACCAGAAACCTTCAGATACAAAAAACTAGGACATGAAATAAGGCTTGCATGATAAATAGAGGCAGATGAAAAATAAAAGTACGAACGAGTCTAGAGTGTAAACAACCACGACTAGCTCTAAGTTAAGAAAAAGTTAAAGCTAGTACGATAAGAGACTAGCGATAAAAGAAGAAAAGATGAAAGGATAGCTAAAAGTGTGAGAGTAAATTCGAGAGGATCTTCAATATCGAATAGAACAAGTAGTGTAAGTACAGATAAATAAAAGATAAGCTAAAGGGAAATGGTAGTAACTATTTTGATAAGATAGGTGTACAGTTTTTTTTTGAAAGCGAGACACATAGGCTAAATAAGGGAAATATAGTAGAGATCACATTTCAGAAAAATCAGTGTCATACACTATTTAGTTGAGGTCATCTGAAGGTGTAATAAAGAATAAATGAGCAGATCCTAACTTGTGGTGATGTTTGAGGCGAGGTTAGATGTGAAGGGAGGGAGGCGGTGTGTAATAATAATAATGATGATAAAGGATAATGAAACTAAGATAGTAAGATACAGTCTCACCTTGTATGTGAATACGAGAGTATCTCCTTTTTTTGGGCGATAAATAAAGTAACTATATAGTGATGCTTTTCTATCCCCAGGATATGAGGGTAACTATAAACCTAACATAGACATTGCGTCGGGAGATCAAGATCCAAGGGCTATTACGATGCTTCTAACAGACAGAAACTTTAATACAGCTTTTTACGACAGTGCGGCAGGGGGTGATCCGATTCTATACCAGCATCTATTCTATGAGGGATATAGGCACCAGCAGTAATGCTTCCGATCACTGCAACAGAGAGTCCATAAAACTTTGATCTTTTTAATGCTGCTAATATCTTCTCTTTCATTATGAGAGAAGAGGGGGGATATGCCTAAGTCCTAGGAAGATGTGTAGGGTTTGCTGAAGGTGATGGATCTTGGCAAGCACACGAACGTGGTACATGTGCATTCATTGTCACACAAAGTACTGAAGATCTTGTACAACTACACTACATTAGATTCAATCTAGGGTTTGGGCGTATACTACAAAAGAGTAGTCTACAGCCACAGATTCGTAGTTCAAGATAAGGAAGGGAAATCATAAATAAAACAAATTATCAACGGTAATATAATATAGTTTTCCCAACTCGAACACTCATTTTAAACCATAAATAAAAGGAGTAAAGCTCAACTCAACTCAACTCAACTCAACTCAACTCAACTCAACTCAACTCAACTCAACAGACTTCAGGGGGGGGTAAAAAGCTATAAAAAAATGTAAACCAACTATGTTTGCTAAGTGGACAAACCGAAGGGGGGGGTAGAAGTAGTAATGCTAACCGAATAATGTTTAATCAATCTCAGAGATGAGATGAGAATAGATAAGTAATACAGCCTATCGCATGATTAGGTTTTAAAATGGTTAACCTCCTAGTGAATAATAGGTATGGGGAACTACGAATAGGGTAGAAGATGTCTATTTTTGAATAGTAAAAAAAATTCCCTCTTAAAGGGGATAGTAACAAGCAATTAATCTCAGTGCACGAAGTAATGTCACGTAAGGATCATATAGATTTTGTGCAGGGAGCTGAGATAACTAAACGGCACAAATCCATCCAGGATCAAAAGGTCGGAATGAAAAAGGTGTATAATATATACATTTGGAATAAAGGATGAAGTTTAACGCGAGTTATGAAGTTGACTAGGCAGGTGTATGATAGATAAAGACCTAAATCAACAAATGATGGCATAAGTATTAATCATACTACATTCTAGTCCTCACTAATATTATTTATAATATGCTCTCCTTAAAGTATAATAAGGATAAAATAGGCCTAAAATAATGCTAAACAGCGGAGCGTTATGGTAAAAAAGGGTAAAGTAGCAGATAACGATAATAAAGTCATGCAACTTTAGGAAGGTAATGATAATATAAAAGTGAGCCTTGCCTGACAGGGCGAGTGGCGTGAAGTAAGAAGCACGTGGCAATGCGAGTGAAAACGGTTAAGGTTACCTAATGCTAAGACCGTCGGTTCTCCTAAGGATCGCTACAGACTGGGTCACTTGTGGGTGCCTGTAATGGTGCTTAATGTACAGTCGATACTCATATCCATTGTAGGGGATATAAAGTATATCTTCCTCACCTACATACAAGATCCAATAATATATAGTTCAAGCCTTTATCAACAACAAGGTGAAAACCTAAGTATACGAAGGTAGTGGAGAATGCAGGATAGAGGGGACGTTATTGAATTAAATTCTTATAGACAAGTAAGTTGGGATGTACAATAGCGGATATAACTATGCTTACCTAAAGGCTAGATAACTAGTTAAGTAAGTATTGAGTACGGATTTTTTGGTTGAACACAACGGCCCTTCATGGACACATCCATGATGCATTGCGCTATTTGCAGGAACGGCTTTGAATCAGGCCTCATTACTATGTATGTAAGCGGTATATTTATAATACCCCTTCTTAGTCAAAACATGATGTCGGGGGCCCGATTTGCAGGTAACCAACGACCGACACATATAGTTCATGTATCGAGTCTAGTAGGGACCTCAGAGACTACACGCGCAACGTTTTTCACATCACCATTTTGTCAATGGCTAGCAGGACTCATCGACGGAGATGGTAGTCTTCAAGTGAGCAAGGCAGGCAATACATCTTGCGAAATCACTATGGGTTCTGCGGATCTAGTTTGTCTTCGGTATCTACAAGATAAGCTAGGAGGTTCAATCAAGCCACGATCAGGGGTCAATGCACTACGATGGCGGCTCCATAACAAGCAAGGTATGAAAAATATGATCAACAGCATCAATGGTAACATTAGAAATACAGCCAGGCAGGTTCAACTACACCGAGTATGTCAAGTGCTGCACATAGCTCCGCTAACACCGGCACCAGGTATGGATACATATAATGCATGATTTGCGGGGTATTTCGACGCTGACGGTACAGTTACGCTAGACGATACTAACGAGGTACCCCAACTAACCATCAGCGTCACTAACAAGCATCATTCAGACGTGCAACCCTACATGGATACATTCGGTGGAAACATCTACTTCGATAGCTCACAAAATGGCTACTACAAGTGAACAGTACAAAGTCGTGTTGATGTACTAGCCATGCTAGGATACTTCAGGCGATGTAGTCCGCACAGCTTCAAGAAGCAGCGACTTCTACTGGTGAATCGTTTCTACCAACTGTACGATATACGTGCTTTTATCCCTGAATCAGTCCACCATTCAGCATGACAACAATTCATGAACCAGTGAAATGCGAAGATATAGTCCATTCTCCTTACAGCCTTTTTTAAAATTAGCCTAACTCCTTTTTAAAAATATAAAAATATAAGGATAAACAACAGGTTAGGGGTTGGGGGGGGGTTAATGCATCCAGAGGTGTACATTCTAATTATTCCAGCTTTTGGGGTAGTAAGCCACGTTGTAAGTCAATTTTCAGGTAAGGCAGTATTTGGTCAAGATGGCCCTTATAGAGTGAATATCTATACGCAACATACTATATGCAGGGAACTAGAGTCATTTCTATGAAGTACTCAGTCATGTATCAATAAGTTTATATTTAGACTAGTAAAAATCTACATAGGATTTAGCAATCCGCAGGAAACCAAAGCACGATACATTTCAATATGTATCACATTTAATAGTTCGATCTATAAAAAGTGAAGCATGTGAGTAGGATTCTCAGAGGCCATACGTATGTTTTCAACTAATTTTACAAGAGGGATTTCAACAACTAGTTCAACAAGTATTTCAACTAAGAAGAGTACAGGATGAGGTAAAAGTCCTAATAATAAATTTAATGAGTGGCTAGCAGGTGTAATTGATGGTAATGGGAGTATAATGCTAAGTAAAGAAGGTAATGCGAGTCTAGAGGTAGTAAGAGAGACGAGGGACAAAGCTTGTCTATATAAGATAAAGAATGTTTTTGGGGGTTCGATAAAACTAAGATCAGGTGTAAACTGACTACGTTATAGACTTCATCATAAAGAAGGGATAATAGCCTTTATAAATTCAATTAATGGTCTACTACAGAATCCTGTACGTCAAGCTCAATTTGAAAAACTATGTGAGAAGTATGAGGTAAGAGTAATACCGACACAAAACCTGACATATACTAGTGCTTATCTTTCAGGGCTAATGGACAGTGATGGTAGTATTAATTACAATCTTGTTTCAGGTCAAGTGTTTATTACAGTGAGTCAAAAGAACCGTAATATTATAGATAAGCTAGTTCAAGTTTATGGGGGGAAGGTTTATGTTCACGAAGGGAGTAAATGTTCAGCAGCAAAATGAGTAGTATGAAGAAAGGATGACGTTATAAGTCTAGTTCTTAACTATTTTAAAGAGAATCCTTGTCAGAGTGCGAAAATAAAGCGTATTCATGCTGTAGAAACTTACCATAGACTAAGAAGACTGGGAGCACATAAAGATACTATGAATTCAGTAATAGGGAAAAAGTGGAACAGATTTATTAAGAAGTGGGAGAGTAATGAATTAGTTTGAAAAAGAGATGGTCCACCATTTCCATTTATTAAAAATAAAAAAAAGAAATGATGTATCTTGGAATGGTATATGCGATAATGTCCATTGGTCTGCTAGGATTTGTAGTATGAAGTCATCATATGTTTGCAGTAGGTCTTGATGTAGATATAATTTGTGTGTCGTTTATGATCGTAAGGTCAGTAATAATAATTTGGCTATATGCTGGAAACTTCCTAAATTTAGTTTGTCCGTTTCATGTTGACGGAACAATCAAACAAAATCATCATCTATTCCTCAAAAAGAGGAATAAGAACAAGATAAAGGGACAATCAGCAGGAAACCTTGAGGTGGAAGAGGGAATAGAGGATGTGTCAGAACATCAACAGAAACATAAAAAACCTGAAGACGATTCTGATCTAGGTTACTATCTGGCAGGCCTAATTGAAGGGGGTGGGTATATAGGTTCAAGAGGGATCGAAGTAATTTACCATGAGAGTGATGTAGCAACAGCCTATAATATAAAGAAACGAATTGGATATGGTAATATTAATAAGGTAAAAGATAAGAGAGCTTACAAGCTTTCAATTTTTAATAAGAAGGGGGTAGAAAGGGTTTGATCTCTTGTCAATGGTAAGTTCCAAGGACCCTATAAGATTGCTCAAGCTAGACTAAGTGGTTATGATACGAGGTTTAAAAGCGTCATTCTAAAAGAGGATACAACTTCAATTCTGAAAACTTATTGACTTGCAGGTTTTGCCGATGCTGATGGTAATTTTTCAATTTTAATCAGTAAAAGCCAGACGCATAAGATAGGTAAAAGCATTACTATTCCTTTTCGTGTAACTCAGAAACACCCGGAACTTCTAAATAAAATAAAAAAGGCCTTTAAAGGAGGTGTAATAAATCAGACTTCAGATCAAGTTTCCCTTGTACATCGATATACAACAGTTACCTTTAGCAGAGCAGTTCAAGTTGCTCATTATTTTGATCAGTTTCACATAATAAATCACAATAAGTGACTACGTTATTGTTACTGAAGAAAAACTCTTATTCTAATTCAAAATAAACAACATCTTACTGAAACAGGTCTTCATAAGATTGAAACCTTTAAACGTAAGATAAACAAGCTGCAATTGTAAAGGTAAATATCGGGATCCTCAGAGACTAATACGCCAAACCCCACCTAAAGGTAGGGTGAAGATAGAGTCCAAGCTTATCTAAGGATAAGATAAGTAGACACGAGCCTACTTTACAGCAGCGACGATAATCATTGCCGTTCCAACAGGGATTAAGATTTTCTCTTGGCTAGCAACAGCATATGGGGGGAGTCTAAGGATAACAGTTCCAATGCTATGGGCACTAGGGTTCATTGCTCTATTTACTATTGGAGGTCTAACAGGAGTAGTTCTGGCCAATGCGAGTCTAGATGTAGCGCTACACGATACCAAAATCACTATGATTAGGAGTTTTGCAGGTAGAACTCTAAGATCACCAAGAACTCTCTCGCCACGTGAGCTGGGCCCTTTCACGGTAGGTCTAATAGATGGGGATGGGAGCCTGCAAGTAAATCACAGGCGTAGAAAAAATCTACAATTTAGACTAGTTGTAAAACTAGCAGACAGACCTCTAAATAATGAAATGCTGTGCAAGATAGCGGGAGCGTACGGAGGGTATGTAAGACGAGAGATATGAAAACATTCAGCTTATGTTCAATGAATTGTCAATAGTAGAACAACATTTCATAAGAGTATTATACCTCTTCTAGATCTTTACCCTCCTCTAACAAGTCGAATGCGACTTCAGTATAGTTTTTTCAAAACAAGTATATTTGAGCCAGATATAGGACTTTATTTTGCACTACGAGATAAAAAGTATAAGGCAAGAGAGTCAATAGACATTCCACTTGTTCCAAGTTATTTTAAAGAATGACTAGCAGGGTTTATTGAATCTAAAGGTTCATTTAGTAGTAGTGTTGCAGGGAATAATAGTTTTAGTATTGCTCAAAACCATGATCGTTACCTCATTGAGCAGATTCAACATTATTATGGGGTGCAACATCTAAAACTTAACAATAAGACAGGGAAGGTGAGTGGTAATCCGATATATGAAGTCAGCGTAGGGAGTGCAGCAGGAGTAGCACGGGTAATAGATCATTGTGCAGACCTGCTACAAGGTAACAAATACTATCAAGTAGCAGTTATAGTACAGAAGAGTAATGTATTTAAAGACCGATCGAGAGAGTTTTTTCAATAAGTATGTGTCGTGTTGTCATGTCACTGTGGGAGGAGTGGGTTCTTCTCCCGGTATCAATGAGAAGATAGATGCTAACGGTGGAGTCTAATAATATTCTACTAGCGCCTAGAAAACTAAGTGATTAGATAACACCGTAGGAACCGTATAGTTAGAGTTTGATGAGTAATAGAATCAAATAATAATATATGGACTCTGTAGAGGCCACACGTGACAGCAGAAAAGGGTAGATTCGTTAACCTTCTTTGTAAAATATGGTCCGATCCTATCTGTAAAGATAGCAACCTATAAGTAAAACTAAAGTTAAATGCCTAACTGACATACTATGTAGTAGCTCATTTTCACTATGTACTTTCAATGGGAGCAGTATTTGGGATTATAGCAGGATTTTATTACTGAGTACCCAAGATAATAGGACTAACTTATAGTGAATCTCTAGGTAGACTTCATTTCTGGGTAATGTTTATTGGTGTAAATATTACTTTCATGCCTCAACATTTTCTAGGACTGGCAGGTATGCCACGTAGGATTCCGGATTATCCGGATGCGTATGCCGGTTGAAATATAATGAGTAGCCTAGGTTCACTCATTAGTGTCATTGCAACTATTGTTTTTGGAGTAGTTGTTTATGACATAATGATCAAGGGTCGAACAGTAGGATCAAGCCACTGAGCTTATCCTGCTTTCTTCTATGGACTTTATCTAACACCTGAAGTTCATACACTTGAAGCCTCTCTTGAGTGGACACTAGATAGTCCAACACCCTTCCATGCTTACAACATGCTACCAGTTCAATCACATTCAGATTAATGATATATCCCCCTTTTGTGTATATAAAAAGTAAAGAAATAAAACGCTACAACCGGAGGGATATAGGAGAGGATAGGATAAGGGTGTGGTAAGGCAGAGAGGTTTAAGACTTGTAATAATAAGTAATAATAGTATATAGAACGGTAAGAATGTAAAAGTAGAAAATATACCGTAAAAAGAAATGTAAGCTAAAGGGTAAGGGTAGGAGATAAGGATCAAGGTATTATGTAAAATATAAAGACCTAAGACCGACAGATATAAGACGTATTTCGACTAACATAAATTAAACACGTATGAGAAATGTGTGTATGAAGGGTAGCCGTATAAAAACTTCTTCGAAGAAATGGATAATAACATGCTAACAGAAATACCAGCTTTGTATTTAAGATGAGCCAGTTAATGATAGTATCTCTCCAATATTCATGAGATAAGATCAGATCCGATAGGACCGAGCCAATCCGAACAAGGCAGGGCCAAACGAGACGTAACCAGGTAAACCTAACCCGACCCAACCCAGCTAAACCTAATCAGTTCAACCTAACCCGACCCAACCCAACCGGACCCGACCCATGGGGGGGGTGGGGGGAGAAAAGCAAGGAGAGGGAGCAGATATTGGTATAAAATATAAAAATAATGATAATGATAATAATATAATAAATGATAATGGTAATGATAGTGATAATGATAGTGATGATGATAATGATTTATGATTTATTATTCGAAGGAATGGGTAATGATAAATAAAAGCTTTTGTAAGATACAAATAAAAGGATAAAAATGTAGATGTAGGAGTGTGTGAGGTAGAAAGATAAGGCCTAATCCTCCGAACCTAGACCTTAGATGTTGAAAATAAAAACTTATAAACCTCCTTCTTTCAGTAGGGGAGTGCAAGTAAGAGTAAAGGTCAAGGCGGGGATGCCGAGATAGATATGTTCATGAAGTTGTAGCTCAGTGGTAGAGCAAGTAGCTGTTAACTACTCAGTCAAGAGTTCGACTCTCTTCAATTTCTTCCCTCATTTCACACACGATATATATGTGGAAGAAGGTATACATAGATCTTTAAGTTCACTAAATAGCCCGAATACCCTAAGCCTCTCCCCCCTCCTATCTCTAACCTAACGTCTTCTTCATCTATCCGATGATAACCCATCCCTTACAACGGCTAAGTATTAAAGGATATAAGTAGAGGGAAGGTAACGGAGATACTAATGAAGGTATAGGTATGAGGTGATATATATAGAGGGTAGGGGGGTAAAGTAAGAAGGGTAGTAAATCATATCATTCCAACTTTAATTCAATTCTATAAAATAGACACTCATTTAGGCCAACCTAAATAGACAATCATAAGAGGCAGGGTAAGGAGATAAATTGAATTATAAAAATATAAAAAAGAAATGGGAGGAGAGGGAGATAATGGGGGGTAAGAGTGATAGGGGAGGTAGGGTGATAATAATAAGGACGAGCAGGATATAACCTTTTCATATAAAGGTATCAGGTTTCTCTCTCTCCTAATACTCATGTACTTTTCATGGCAAGTAATGGGGGGGGAGGTAGGAGGGGGGTAGATGTGGTTGTAAGGGAGATGTTCAGTATCTAGGATTCGTATGATAAGATAAGAGTGGGGGAAGCAAAATGAATTGAGCTCTAAATATAATCTATATATTTTCGATAATAAGTAGCCTAATGGTGATTACTTCGACATCACCAGTAACATCAGTAGTATATCTGATTACAGTATTTATACTAGTGGCAGCCTATCTTGTTCTCCATAATATAGTATATCTATCACTAGTGCTGGTGATTGTTTATGTAGGAGCAATCATAGTGCTAATACTATTTGTCATTATAATAATAAACCTACATGATCTGCGAACAACTCAAAATATACCCTGATCACTTCAAGGGGTAGCATCTCTAATATTCATAGTAATGTTCATAAATACGGATGCAGTGCACTGGAATGCGGACTTCCTATCTATGTTTCAATACATAACTATAAATAGTTCAACGGATGCCACACTAGACGGCAGCAGTTATAATAGAATCGTGGATAAAACGACGAATATGGTGTTTAATCCGAGTGATATGAATCTATTTGATCTAAGTCAGATTCAATCTCTAGGACTCTCACTATATACACATTCATTTATATATATAATTATAGCCTCTTTTGTATTTATACTAGCCATGATAGGACCGATTGTAATTACAAGTAGGAAGAGTAGGTAGTAATAAAAGCACAATAAGCATAAGGGGGTAGGAGAATATATAATAGAAAAATGAAAGGTTAACAGAAGATCAGCAGGCAATCGAGAGAAATAAAATGAGCAGTTTGGTATGATATGATATGATATGATATGATATGATATGATATGATATGATATGATATGATATGATGTATGGGGGGGGGGGGTGTAATGTAAATAGGACTAGCTTCAGCGGGGGGGGGGGGTGTAAGAGTAAGAAGCTACAGGGGGAGTGTGAGGGGCATCTTGAGATAGATAGGATGAGAGCAGGAGCATAGGATGATATCCCCCTGGTTCAATTTTACGATGGAGTGGTCACGTCCCATCTGCAGAGGGTAAGGTGGGTGTAGGGTGGTGAGAGTCATTGGATATTTAAAGCCTTTAAGCCACGCCACGCCTTAATACAACAGGGGGAGGTAGTAGTAAAGAGGGGGTAGGTAATAAAGGTATAGCAGCAGTGATGTCTAAATAAATCCTTTTAGCTTAATGGTAGAGCGCTGTTCTTCTAAAACATGGATTCGAGTTCGAGTCTCGAAAAGGGTAGACCTCATTAGATGACATCAGGAATAGGCAGATGATGTTTTTAAGTAAATGGTAAGCAGATAAGGTAAGTTGACGAGTATTACGAATAAGGAAGGCTAAACCATAGTAGGGTAGAGTAAAGCCACCACGTAAACACGATAGACGTGTTAGAGGGGAAAATAAGCCTACATCAATACTAATGTCTATGTCAATGAATATGTTTATGTTTAATAGGTGTAGGTAGGATAGGGGGGTGTCATGACAGGGATAATTTTGAAGGGATCTTCGAAGAAGAAATCAGAAATGCTTTAATAGTAGCACACGTGGGTATATGTAGAGTAGTAAAGATGGGATTGTATAGATGTGTAAGGGTAAGGGGTATAGGTGGGGGGTGAGTAAGCAGTAATATTGAGTATAGAGATGCATAAGGGGGAGAGGTATGCGAGTAGGGATGTCAAAGGGTAGTTAAAGTATGAGCTAAAACGTTAATAGACCTTAAGCTTGAGGGGTAAGAGGTATGAGAGATAGAGAGCATGAGTAAAAGGCGGGGGGGGGGGGTGCACGAGTAGACGGTACTACATGATAGTTGCAGCCTATTAGTTTTCGGGTTCAATTCCTGGTGTACCTTTAGGAGTTAATGTAAGGGTAAGAGGGTAACAAGGGAAGTAAGGGAATCTGCCCCAATGTCGTAGATCAGGGGGATGAAAGCGATGAGAGAGATGTGGGGGATGGGGAGTGTAATATATAGTATAGCGGAGGTGGTAGTAGTACTAGTGCCGATTCTACTATCAGTAGCCTTTATGACGATAATTGAGAGAAAGGTGATGGCCTCCATACAGCGTAGGGTAGGTCCGAATGTAGTAGGGGTATATGGTGTACTACAGCCCTTTTCAGATGCGCTAAAGCTAATTGTGAAGGAGATAATTGTACCGCATCAATCCAACAAGGTACTACTATTTATAGCACCGATGGTAACCCTAACATTTTCACTACTGGGTTGGGGGGTGGTACCGATAGGCCAGGGTCAAGCTCTAGCGGATATATCGCTAGGGGTGCTATATACGATAGCACTATCATCAGTATCTCTATATGGGATTCTGTTTGCGGGGTGGGCGAGTAATTCAAAGTATGCCTTTCTAGGGGGGCTAAGATCAACAGCCCAGATACTGTCTTATGAGCTAATAATAAGTAGTGTGATTCTGGCCATAATCATGATAACGAGTTCATTTAATTATACCACGATAATTATACATCAACAATCAACTTGATTTGTAGTTCCTCTTCTGCCTCTATTTATAATTTGGTTTATCAGTGCTCTTGCGGAGACTAATAGGACGCCGTTCGACCTTCCAGAGGCGGAGTCTGAGCTAGTATCAGGATTTAATACAGATTATTCAGGGATGATTTTTGTAATGTATTTTCTAGCCGAGTATTCAAATATTATTCTAATGTCGACACTAACAACCATCTTTTTTTTTGGGGGGTTTATAATCCCAGAGGTAATAAATAATGACACCTTTTTTAGCAGTCAAAGTATCATTCTAGCTCTAAAGACTTCAGTATTTTGCTTTGCTTTTGTATGGTTTAGGGCGAGTCTGCCACGTCTACGTTATGATCAGCTGATGATAACATGTTGACTAATCCTACTACCTATTGTCATTGGGATGGTAGTATTTATGCCATGTGCCATTGTAGCCTTTGACATTACGCCGTGTTCTTAGAGGTGTAAATAATGAGCATGAAGAGATGTGGCTTTTACAGTACATATTGGGGGGGGGGGGTACAGCGATATCGCAATGTAATAGCACTGAGGATGATACGAGAGGGTGTTTGTATAAGGCAATGAGCGGAGATAAGAATCAATGAAGCAAACCCTAGGGGGAATGGGGGAGATGAGTGATAAATCAGGGATAGTGAGGTATAGGTAAAATGAGGGCACAGAAGCAAGGTAATGTATGTGTAAGGTAATAAGGGTGGGGGAGTGTTGAGTACAGATAGGATATAAGTGGGCAATGGTTTACACCAGGGCTCGGAAAGGGATGAGGGATGGATATAGGAGGGATGTAGAAGGTGTTGATGATATCCCCTTTTTGGTACAGCATGGAGAGGGAGTGTGGTATGAAGGGGTTGCAGTTTAAATAGGTGAGCATGTAAGCAGCATCAGACAAGAGGGGATTCATTCTGTTCGAGTAGTTCAGCTCTGCAAATATCATCTCAGCTCATATCAGTTAAGCTAAAGAACGCTTTGTATCTAGGGATACTAAAGGTATATGAGGTGTAGACTAGAAAGTTAAAAGGTATGAGTCCGAGTAGAAAACCTAAGCTTTAAACAGACTATGAATATGTTTTGTCATGCTGAGGGTTGCATTGGAGTGAGTAGATCAAACCATAGAGTAATCCTAGGGATCGAGGAACAACCCATAATCAATGAGAGTATGCATTTTTGCTAAGTAAGTCAGATCCTGAAGCGGAGTAGGGTAGATAGATATAGCAGTGCAGATGTATAGATAAGAAAAGGGTAAGCACATACATCTTTCAAGGTGAGAGGTGAGCAACTCAGTCATTAAGGGTTTTCGATAAGCAGGAGGGAGAACCAAGCAGCGCAACATATACAAGTACAGATAGATACGATAAGGCAAGACCTAGGACAGAGATTTATTTTTAATAAAAAGAAATGGTGTGTGTGATAAGGGGGTGAATGGTTTGAACGCGGTATAATGTAAGAGAGATAGGAGTATTCTTGAAGACTAAGTGAGTATAAGAGGAGGATAAAAGAATGCGAACAAGGGGTAAGTACAGCACTAAAGAGGTGTAGAAGAGGATAAGAAAAGGTATGTTTTTTTAAAGGTGAGGGTCCTAATAAAAGTACACCTCTCAAGGCTTTGCTTTAGATAGAAGAGTTAGTTAAAACTAGAAATAGAGATAAAATAATGGAGTCAAACGAGGCAATACAATATTTTATAGAGTAGCAGAATAGAGTATAGGAAAGAAATGAAGGGTGAGTAAATATGAAATAGAGTGCTATATGCTCAAGGATGCTAAAATAAGAGAGAAGTAAAGGGTCAAGTAGGATAGTCATGTTTAAGAATGTACTAATTTGTCTAAGTATAAGGTTATTAACATAGAGCCCATATAGAGTATAATAGATTATATATAATAATATAGGGGGGTAATAGAATATAATGTGTATAGACCACGGATAGACAGTCATGACCTAAATGATGTAAGATAAAGAAGGGCAGGTAGTATGCAATAGGTAATTTTGTAAAACTACGATATCTTGTATAAGAATGTATTCATGTATATAAAAAAGGGGGTAAGAAGGTGAGATAACTCATTTACGATAAAGAAGTACGGAGAATAATAATAACAGGAGCAATATGTAGTAGAGATAAGCCTGTTAAAGTAAGACTAAAGATGGACGGATATGAGAGTTCCAACCATCTGATTTGCACCCTCAATAAAGTAATAAACTAGTTATGGTAATAAGTATGAGGTTTGTTTGTGTAAGGTAAATAAAATGTTTAGATAGATTGACGTTTCAATGACGGATAGTAACATGGATAGATAGAGGT
Source organism: Puccinia horiana (assembly GCA_001624995.1). Classification (NCBI taxonomy): domain Eukaryota; kingdom Fungi; phylum Basidiomycota; class Pucciniomycetes; order Pucciniales; family Pucciniaceae; genus Puccinia; species Puccinia horiana. The sequence goes on along the minus strand of LWDY01000048.1, from coordinate 14,163 downwards.
GTGTAAGCAGCCTATGCCAATGCATAGCTAAACAACCTTGAGGGAATGTTATGGATACGATATAGTAATAAGAGAATATAATACCTATGTCTTGTAACCTATCCTTCCATCTCATCTGTTTTATAAGAGAATATAATCATCAGCTTAATAAATGCATGCAATAAAAAGAATCATCAGCTTTATAAAATAGATAGTTTCACCAGCCTTATAGAATACATCTTATCATTCCTCATAAACACATGCTCTAAGTGGGTAACTCCAGCCTAGAGATAAAATATCTCACTATAAAATATCCAGGTAGTCGTGGTGTGATGGGGTTTGTTTCACAGACACCTTAGTGAGTGTTTGTGAATGGGCAGCATCCTCTACTTGTAGTGAGGTAAGACGAGAAGGTTTGAAAGGTAAAGGTAGTAGGAGTGGTTGGGATGGTTAAAGGGGGTAGTACAGCAATAAGGGGGGTTTAGTACAATGGCAGTACCAATTATTTGCAGTAATTAGGTTTGAGTTCGATTCTCAAAATCTCCAGTGTCAATAGTATTTGAGGGGAGGTAAGTAGACGATAAAGCCCACTTTATAGATACATCTTTAATAAATAAAATGAATAAGTAATAATATACTGCTATAGGATATGTTTTATATTAACATAGTCGGGGGAGGTAAACCTTAATATAAAGGGTGTGGGGCATAGTAGATCCTGAGAGGGGGATGTGTAGGGGGTGTAGTAGCTGAGATAATATAGTGGTAATACTATATATGGCCATATATGGCCACCTGTAAAAGATATCAATAAAAGTAATATAACAGAAGTGTAGGCTAAAGTAATGAAAGTGTTAAAGTAGAGTAATGGGGGGGGGGGTAGGGGGTGGGTGCAATGATGAGAGTATTCAAAGGTTGATTAATTTAATAAATTAAATCTTAAAAAGAAAGAAATAGGTAGATAAATTCGAAATGGGTAATATAAGGTGGAATCCATTTCGAATATTAAGGGGGAGGTGCAGGTTAGAGTACAGCAACATGCTAGCACAAGGTAACCAGCCAACTAATAGCCCTCTATAAGAGGGATAAAATAAACGACTACGACAAAGGTAGACTATTAAGGTGCGAGGCGAATCTTCTTAATCAACCAAACTCAACGGAGTGTAATGCAGTGAAGGTGCAAGACGAGATAAAGAGGGTAGTAAGTAGGCTAAGCCCGGGTAGCTCGATAGGTAGAGCGATCAGTTGAAGCCTGATAGGTAGAGAGTTCAAATCTCTCCCCGGGCAGAATAAGATAATGCCAGTAATAATTAAGACTCACGCAGAGATAGAGGATACGAGTAGTTATGTCAGATGAGATGCTTAACTAAATACCCTCACATCACTTCCTGCTTTTCTAAAACTAAAAGTGTATTTATAAACTAACTAACTAATAAAAATAAACATGCTTTGATAGTGTAGGGGGATGAGGAGGGGGAAATAAAAGGGAGGAGGTGTGATAGGAGTGACATAATAGGTAAAAATAGAAAAGAAAAGAATAGGATATAAGAATAAAGGATAAAATAGGATAGATAATAATAATAATAGATTAAAATAGGATAAAAAGGTTAGAAAAGAAAAGAATAGGATATAAGAATAAAAGAATAAAATAGGATAAAATAGAATATAATAATAATAGATATAGATAAAATAGAAGGGGGATGTAGGAAGGGGATAAATGTTAAGATGGAATATAATGTACAATAGGCAGGTAGGCAGCCGATGAGTAACTACGTATAATGATATAATGAGAATTTTGAAAGAGTGGCTATTCTACTTTAATAAAATTAAACTAAGGATGGATGTAAAAAGAGGCTAAATATGTGCAGTGTAAAGATAAATAGAGGATAATATATAGGCCAATATAGAAAACAGTGATAGGGAATAAGAGGGATCCCTATCCTAAATATAAGGATAGGGATGAATAAAAATAAAATAAATATAAATAAAAATATATATAAATATAGGATAAGGTATAGATATAAATATATATAGGGAGGTTGGAGCAATGAGGGATAAAAAGGAGTATGTAACAGGTAGCAGTTGTAAGACTCAAATATATGAGTCCAGTAGTATATAGGCAATAATAGTAGTAATAAAAATATACCTTTTCTCTCTATTCCTACCATACAGATGTAGTGTGGGGGGGTAAGGAGGGGGTTGATATAAAGAGGGGTATATAAAAAAAAGAAGAAAAGGGGTAACTAGTGTAAGGAGGTTAATAAGATATCCTTACCAACAGTGATAGGGGGGGGGTATGGTAATAGAAGGGGTGTGAGATAAATAGATTAATAAGATAATAAAAAGAAATGGGTAGGGATAGGTCACCAGCGGTAGGATGTTTTAAACTCTACGAAATGTCTCTTGAGGTGATAAGAATAGGTATGTGTAGAGTTGGGGGGGGGGGTGTGTGTGTGTGTGTGTGTGTGATGGTAGGCTTTATGAGGTATAGTTATGGGGTGAGCAGATAATCTTGGAAGATTGACCGATCTGTAAAATCGGTGCAGTATCGCTAAGTGAGTTCGATTCTCTCCTGCTCAAAGAGAGGGTTTAATATATCCGAGATGATATATAGGGTTAAAGGCAGAAGATGTTAGATATATAGTTTTGTATGAAGTAAAGGGGGGTAAAGCTAGAGAGTGGTTGTCGTCTAATGGTAAGACTCTTTCTTGTCGGGGAAGCTATTGTGAGTTCGAATCTCATCAACCTCGTACTAATACGCTGCAGGTAATATACGGGAGTAGATAATCTTCACACAGGGGCGGACGGAGGAGGATAGGTGGGATACGGGCAGTGCTAGACGGATAAAATAGGCTTCATCGGGTAGATAAGGGGGTGGGGGGGGCAGCTAATCGACCACCCGCAGGGGAATGTAGGAGTAGGTGAGAAATATAAGGGATGAGTTTTAAGATGGTATAGATAAATGGGGTAAGGGGATGAGATGGGTTTTGCAAGGTATCATGTAGGGAAGAAGTAGCTTGTGGGTATAATAAAGTAATATAGGGTAAAGTAGGGGGGGGGGGGTAGAATGTGTAACAGCCTGAGGAGGATTCGACAGTGGAGTGTGTTAAAAAGTAATAAAACAGATAAGGCGGATAAAAATAAAGATGACACTAAGTATATCACTATTTATAGTAGGGGTTCTGGGTTTCATAAGAAATAGGAGAAATATTATTATGATGCTAATTTCGATTGAGCTAATACTACTAGGATGTACTATGATATTTGTAATAAGCAGTTATGCTTATGATGATGTAATAGGGATGACCTATGGGGTACTAATTATTTCAATAGCGGGGGCAGAGAGTGCGATTGGGCTAGGTCTAGTAGTAGCTTATTACAGACTAAGAGGGAGTATTTCAATATAGGGGGATGTATCTAACATCGATTTTCATTCCACTAGCCTCATCACTATGCACGGGTCTACTAGGGAGGAAGATAGGAGGTACGGGGTCGAATGTGATGTCAGTACTATTTATATTTATGAGTATGGTAATAATAATACTGATATGTTATGAGGTAGTATTCAGCCAGAGCACGGTGTATGTAGTACTGTGGAATTGGATGGAGAGTGACACCCTAAGTATTAATTGGTCGTTTCACTTTGATCCGATGACAGTAATGATGCTGATAGTAGTAAGTCAGATTTCATTTGTAGTACATGTATATAGTACTTGATATATAGCGAATGACCCACATGTGCAGAGATTTATATCCTATCTATCAGCGTTTACGTTTTTCATAATGATTCTGGTAAGTGCGGATTCATATCTACTAATATTTGTAGGTCAAACTTTTCCGGCCTAAGTACTGCGTGAGCAGTATATAGTACGCCACAGTATGCTGGGAACCCCTAAAGCCTTTGTGACCTAACAGTAGAAAAATATAGGGATAGGCACACAGTAATGAGTGTGAAGAAATGTTGTGGACGATGGGGCAATCAGCAGGAAACCAACCCTAAAAAAATAAGACTAATATAGTAGGTAGTAGGATCCCCAGAGACTATACGTGGTGCAGCAATTTCCAACGAGTACGGGAGTAGCTTGAAGATAGAGTCCAGAGTTCAATGAAAATTGGATGATGTAGAGTAGGGGGTGAAGATTTTGGTAGCCATCTAAATATAATAGAGAATAGTAGCGACAGCTTTCATTGTACTAATGTTTATACAAAAGTAGGTGCTAACATGCGCAATACTAGGTGAGGCATAAATAGGAGAGGTAAAGCCAACGCATAGTGGAATGGTTTGATGTGATCAAGTATATCCTGATTTTATAGATAAGCTATATTCAATGTTTGATTTTACGGGTTAAGGAGTAAAAACCAACGCGTAAGCCAGATTCAAGAACAGGGTGATAGATTCATCCATCACCTAAAAGTCACGAAATATGCCCAGCCTGAACCCATATGTACAACAAGAACCGAGTAAGTAATTAAGGAGGGTATAGCGGCGGACATATAGAGGGCAGGAGTAAGAGAAAAATCAACGATCAGACAGTGTAGGATAATAAACTAATATGTATGCTTTTGTAAGGGTTAAACAAGGGCTAATATAATATAATATAATAATAAATAAGATGTTTAACGCTAAGAGGGCAGCTAATAGGGTATCCATGACGTTGACGGATATGATAAGAGTGCGACAACCGGCTCCACTAAATAAGATCGTAGGTATTCAATTCTAAATAGGGGGATGAATAATATATAAGATGTTAAGTAAAATGAAAGATGTAAGCTTAAGGGGCTATTTGTATAAAAATCTTTATAACCAATTCAATTCTGTGGGAAGGTATTGGAGTGCTTTCATATCTTCTCATTAATTTCTGGTATACAAGGATTCAAGCCTCAAAGGCAGCGATTCAGGCGATAACAGTAAATAGAGTGGGGGATATATTTATAAGTATAGGGTTTATAGCCTGTCTGTGAACTTTTTCAAATATGGACTATGCAACAGCGTTTAGTCTTTCACCATATATATCAACAGCAGCACTAACATTTATAGGTATAATATTTATAATAGGAGCGATATCGAAGAGTGCTCAACTAGGTCTTCATACTTGACTAGTATCCGCGATGGAGGGTCGGGCAAGTAACGTTAATTGTAATAAAAAAAAAATAGTAGGTAGCGAATACAAAAACCTAAAGAAAGAAGCAACATCCTGAGCAGGTCAAGGGGGATAAGTGGAGGTCTTCCAACGTTTATTCAGACAGTTCCAGATGAGGTGCAACAGGTAATAGCAGGGAATATACTAGGTGATGTACACATCCAAACAGGTAGTGGTACTAAGAATGGAATAATGAAAGGAAATGCAAGATACGGAATATCAATGATAGCATCTTCTAGAGAGTATATATTTTATATTTGTGGTACAACATATGCGTCTTTCAGACAATATTACTAATATAAATGCCTAATAAAAATATACCAACATGCTGGGAAGGATATAGCACATTATAAATTTTGTACAGGTTGTTGTCCCATTTTTACAGAACTTCATGCACTTTGATACCGTAGGGATCCGGATCTAAAAAAAATAATTAAGATTGTACCCTATTGTAATGCAAAGATGTTCTCAGCCAGATCGCTAGCACATAGAGTAATGGAGGATGGTAATTTTGATAATAAAAAGAAAACAGTAGTTCTTTGTACCGAATATTTCACAAAGGCCGAGTGTCAACGGCTACAAGATCTACAGCTACAACAACTAAGTATTGAAAGTGCACTTCAGCTTCGTAATGCAGCTAAGAACACGTATCGTATTCGTATTAGTAGATCAAGTATAGAACAAGTGCGAGAACAAGTAACACAGTATATGCATTCAATCTTTATGTATAAGCTCGGTAATACCGGCAGGGCCCTCTAAAAACTTCACTAAATGCTGGAACACCCTAAAGCAATGAGAACCTTACCTTACCTTACCTTACCTTACCTAATCTAACCTTACTAAACCTAACCTAACCTAACCTTACCTAATTATAAAAAATAATCATTGAGTCGGGTTTAGATTAACGTAGAATGAACATAACCGGTATAGAAGAATTAAAGCTATGTCATAGCGGTATAGTTTAGTAAATAAAGTAAGTTTAGTAAGTTTAGTAATTAAAGTAATTAAAGTAATTAAAGTAATTTAAGTAATTAAAGTAATAAAAATAAGGTAAATAAAGTAAAGAATGTAAATAAGGTAGATAAGGTAAAATATCATAGATGAAACAATGGGCAATCAGCAGGAAACCAACGTATATATAGATAAAGTACAAGTAGGATCCTCAGAGACTACACGTGAAGCTCTCGCTCTAGCTATCGCGAGCTCCAGGGGAGGGAGTATCAAGTAAGACATAGACAAGAGAGATGATATAGTCCAATCAGTAATGAGAGTTACTGCTGCCCAAATGTGCAGAATTAGTACTTGTAATCCATAAAATGGACAAATCCCTCCCGCATCCACGCTCCCCCCGCAGTAATAAATGCTTTTATAGGGGAGGCGGTGTGGATGAAATAAGTATTAATAATAAAATAGCCTACACCAGTAAGTTCAATGCTACATGCGGCAACACTAGTAACAGCAGGGATTTATCTACTCATCAGAAGTTCTCCAATTCTAGAGTATGCACCCTATTCTCTTCTATGTATTCTATTTGTAGGTCAAATAACAACTATTTTTGCGGCTAGTTCAGGTCTATTCCAGAATGACATGAAGCGTCTAATTGCATATTCAACAATATCTCAAATAGGATATCTGGTCATAGCAGTAGGGCTAAGTCAATATTCAGCGGCACTAATACATATAGCAAGTCATGCATATTTTAAGGCTCTACTATTTATATCAGCGGGTGGAGTGCTACATTCAATATCAGATGAGCAAGATATAAGGAGGCTAGGAGGTCTAATGATGATACTACCCTTTACTTATACGGCCATAATAGTAGGGAGTATAAGTCTAATAGCGATTTTTCCTCTATCAGGTTATTATTCAAAGGATCTGATCCTAGAGCTAGCTTATAGTCAATATACTTTTACAGGGTATCAAGCATACGTAATGGGGACGATAACAGCCTTCCTGACAGCTTTTTATTCGATAAGGCTAGTATGTATAACGTTTACAGGAATGCCTCATGCGAGTAGACAACAATATATACAGACTCATGATCAACCTCTTCAAGTACAGATGACATTTACTCTTCTAGCTTTTATATCCATCTTTTTTGGTTACATCTCAAGAGATATAATAACAGGGATGGGTACAGATGGGCTAATATCTTCTATGTATCATAGACCTGAATCAGTTACACTGATAGAAGCAGAATTTATACCCATTACAATGAAGCTAATTCCAACCATAATAACAATTTTTAGTGCAAGTATAGCCTTTTATATATATACATATAAGCCACACAATATTGTATATATATCAAGTGGAACACAGGGAATACTCATCACTAGATTTTTTAATAAGAAGTGAATGGTGGATATTGTTTATTCATACATTATAATAATAAGTATAAGACTGGGTTATGTTTGTAGTCAAACACTGGATAAGGGAAGTCTAGAAATAATAGGACCAGTTAAAATAGAGTCAACAATGAATTCTTGAGCAGCTTCAATGAGTCGTATAGATACAGGGATTACAACCTCTTATGCAACTTATATACTATTTACAACTCTTAGTCTATCCCTTTTTAAATAGTAGCTTAGCTAAGCTAAGCTAAGCTAAGCTAAGCTAAGCTAAGCTTTATGATTCAACATCAGCAATATAAAAAATATAAACCCCCCTCGGTCTAATTCAACATAAGAATAAAAATGTAATGGTAAGTTCTTGAAAAGAAGTAGATAGTTTTCCCTAATCACTAACTATAAAAGGAATGGAGGGGATATGCACTAAGATGGGGGATAATGAGGACGGATGTAAAGTATAATACAAAGAATCTTCCTCATATCACGCTGAGGGATGTAGTGTAAAGGAGTGGGAAAGGGTGTGCTAAGTATAATAAGGCTTCCTTTTTTCGTAAACCCATGTTAAGTTAGATTCTATATTTTTAATAGAAAGAAGAAATGGGAGGTGAGAAAATGCATACTAAATAGAGATAAAAATAGGTAAAACAATGGTAAAATGAAGCAACGTCACGACTTCTTTCTATTTATAATCAACTTGCGAGCTTAGATGAGATGAGATGATATAGGGTGATATAAGATTAGCATCTTTTTCTTCTTAAAAGAAATGGGTAAGTATGGGAAATATAGAGTAGATGTAGCACCCTTTCACGTGGAGGGAGGGATTGTTTTAGGGTCATTAAAGAAAGTAAGGGGATAAGCAACGCGACCCTAATTATAAGAAATAATAAGGAGAGAATAATAATTTGAATACTAAATTGAATACTCATTCTTTATCCTAAAATAGGACTAAAATAATAAGAAATAAAATCCATGACGATAGATAGACTTTATAAGTCTATAAATTCCACAATCCCAGTAAGTACTAGATATAATCCTTTTTGAGCAACAAGTGATATAGACAAGAGTATAAGAAAAGATAAAAATAGGGTAAAATTCAAGGAGAGAGGTGGATATCAGCAGGCGGGACCTAACCCAAGTCCTAAGTAATGCGAAAGTAACCTTCGTAACAGTCATGAGTGTAGAATGAGGAGGTGTGATGGAGCAAGACAAGTAGAGCGGCTCCAACACCTTCATCATCATCACAATCTAAATATAGGATTTTCATAAAATATCTTCTATCTTCATCTTTATATTTATCTTCATTTTATATCTTCTATCTTAATCTTCATCTAAATCAAATCCTAATGAGGGGGAATTTCGTAAATAGGATTTACATCAGAAGGAACATCATTAGACTTTTGATCGACAGAGATGGTATCAAGGTTGTGATCCTTAACCTTTTTTTAAGCATAGGATTTGTATGAGAATATAATACATGTTAATAAAGAGGATAAGAAGATATAATAATATAGATAAAATGAAGTAATGAAGACAGATAAAATGAGGCCAAGCAACCTAAAAGTAAAGAGAATTAAGAAGAAGGATAAAATAAAGAACGATGAAAAGAAAACAGGGACAGGGACAAGCTGCAACAGGGGAAGTGTAGCCGATTGCTAATCGTCTGATGTAAATCATCTTGTGAGTTCGAATCTCATCTTGTCCATAATAAACAATAATATATATATATGTATATATATATATAGAATACGCACAAATACATATATATAAATATACGAGATATAAATATGTGTGTATAAGGGTAATATATATAATAATACTTGCCATCAGGCCTTTTGCTAAGGGGCAGAGCCCCACACCTAAGATATACTAAAGCCTAATAATAGCAGGGGATGTAAGCAGTGGATAAAAGGGATAAGACCGTAAGTAAGATATGGTGCGAAGTAGAGGAGGGGGAAGGAGTAAAGAGATATAGGGGGTAATAGGGGGGGGGGGGGGTAGGTGTAGGTAAAGATTTATAGATTTATAAATAATTAAAAAGAGGGTATAATAAGTGTAAGTAAAAGAAGGGAAATGATAGGTGGGATAGTGTTAAACAAATAATAAGTTAATCTAGCCGAGTATTTCAGGGATAAGGTATCAGGTATAGGGGATGTGTGTGAAAGGGTAAGGGTTGTGATAGATATAGATATAGCACTCTGCGAACCGAACCGAACCGAACCGAACCGAACCGAACCGAACCGAACCGAACCGAACCTTCTATCAGGGCCGGTGTGTATGTTTTTGTTCATGTAAATGTAGAAGAAAAATATTTAGGCATAGTAGCGTGGAGGGGTAGGTAAACGATACGAGACAAGATGTGACAGAGGGGGTGTAGGGGGTAAGTAAGGGATGTAATATACGAGGGGGGTGATGTATTTGATTTAATTGAATCGTTAAAGTATATGAAAACATGATAAAAGATAAAGTGATCTTAATGAGTATCTCTGCAGGCTGTAAAAATAAATGTATAAAGGCATAAAGATTCGTAAGTACGGCTAAGTACGTAAACATACTAAACAGCAAAGCCCTTCCGAGCTAAAGGATGTGAAGAGTAGTGGGGGAGGGCGGTATGAAGGATAAATTGAAAGGTGAAAACCCAAGTACGAGATACAGTGAACTGAAACATCTAAGTAACTGTTTAAAAAAATCACAAGAATGACTGAGAGTAAAGGCGATAAAAATCAGTAAAGGTCAGACAAACTTCATAAGACATGGAGATCCGTCTTCAAGGCCATAGAGTACAGTCTAGCGATAGGGTAGAGTAACGTGAGTGAAAGATAACGAGTTGAGATCATATAAGCAGATAGAGTCTAAAGAGATGATATTGTACCTTTTGCATAATGGCGGGTTTACTAATTTAATATAGCGAGATTCAATTCTATTCAATTCTATTAAATTCAATAAAATAAAGAACCGATCAAAACATAGACCTTTCAGACCGGAGTGCGAAGTAAGAAGCCTTCAGATGTGAGGGAATAGGTACGAGAGAGGGGAGAAATAAGAAAATGTGTGATGAGATAGAGTCCTACCCATCAGGAAGGTAGTTATATTAAGGAGACCTAAAACGACGTGATCTAAAGTTGATCAGGATCAGAATAAAAAGAATCAGTTCGTAATAGGTAAGGATAAACGAGCGAGGATTTTGTGGATTAAGAGTCTGAACGAGTGGCTGTTACATAAGCCTTTGATGAGTTGACTTTAGTAGTGAAAAGCTAATCGAACGTCGTGATAGTTGGTTGTCTGCGAAACATGTAAGAGCATGACCTATCATGAGATATAAACCTCAGGTAAGAGGTGAAGGTAGAATAAGGAACAGGACGAGTACAGTAAAGATTCACACGCATAATTCTTGGTTTCGTATTTCCGATACATCATGTGTATTGGGTAATGCGGGGGATGTAGGTAATAAGAGACCTACGATCAAGGAGGTTAATAGGGCATAAAGAAGTGTACCAATGTGAGTAAAGCTCAGAAAAGTATTGTTTAAGATGATAGTTTCAGACGTACGATGATAAGGTCGTATGTCGAGAGGGAAACAGCCCAAAGTGTAAGTTAAGGTTCCGAATAACATAACTCCACTAACGGAGTGGGGGAAGTTTAAGTAGTAATAAGGTAGTATGGTTTCCAAAGACAATCATGAGGTGTGACTGGAAACATCCATTCTTTAAAGAGTACGTAACAGTACAATGATCTTGTAATAAGACTAAGCCTCCTAACCTGGCCGAGCTCAGGGGAAGATCCCAGATACAGAGATATGTATAGGGAGGATGATGTACGAGAGTATATCAGGGAGCTAAGAAGCAGAGAGACATACTCCGAAGATATACGGGCTTAAAATGTAAACCGAAACAACACTCAAACTAATATACGTAAAGCATGGAGGGTGAGGAAGAATGCGGTAAGATATAGGATGATAGTAGCAGACCGTTCCTGTAAGTTTTCAATGCTAAATCTTTTAATGAATCGAATGAGAGGTAAGAGGAGGATAAAGTATGGGAGGGAATTAAATGTGTTTCATATTTAATGGAATCAGGGAGTGAGAATGACTCGATGAGTAACGCAAAAATGTAGAAACATTCATCTTAAGTCTAGGATTTGCTAAGATATGTGAACATTCCGGGTATAGTACTCAATCTAAGTTGACAATGTTAGTGAAGAG